>PVIH01005290.1:0-126379 GCA_004025045.1 Sigmodon hispidus
CCTCTCTGGTCAGGGTTCGAATCCGCCCCTCAGAGACCCCTGCAGTTGGTTTGCTCAGTTCACTCAGTTCGGGGTCGCAGTAGGGATCCTTGCAGATACCCTCAACAGCAGCAGGAGCTGTGGGTGTGGCCAGGTGCAGAGTTCAGCTGCCCCCTGCTCCAGAGTGTGCTGGGACGCCACAGAGAGCACCGGTCCTCTGTTCAGGGTTCGAATCTGCCCCTCAGAGACCCCTGCAGTTGGTTTGCTCAGTTCACTCAGTTCGGGGTCGCAGTAGGGATCCTTGCAGATACCCTCAGCAGCAGCAGGAGCTGTGGGTGTGGCCAGGTGCAGAGTTCGGCTGCCCCCTGCTCCAGAGTGTGTTGGGACGCTGCAGAGAGCACCGCCTAACTCTTTTTATGAGGCCACAATAACCCTGATACCTAAGCCACTAAAAGATGCAACAAAGAAACAGAATTACAGACCAATTTTCTTAGTGAATATTGATGCAAAAATTCTCAACAAAATTCTGACAAACTGAATCCAATAACATATTTATAAAGTCACTTATCATGATCAAATAGGTTCCATCCCAGAAATGCAGGGATGGTTCAACATACAAAAAACTGTAAATGACATTCACCATATAAACAAATTGAAGGGAAAACATCACATGATCATCTCCTTACATGCTGAAAAAGCCTTTGACAAATTCCAAAACTTCTTTATGATAAAAATCCTGGCAAGATCAGGAATACAGGGAAAATACCTAAATATAATAAAGGCAATTTACAAGAAGACGACAGCCAACATCAAACTAAATAGAGAAAAATTCAAAGCAATCCCACTAAAACCAGGAACTAGAGAAGGCTGTCCCCTCTCCCTTTATCTATTCAAAGTAGTTTTTGAAGTTTTACCTAAAGCCATGAAAGGATGAAAGGAGATTAAGGGAATACAAATTGGAAAAGAAGATGTGAAACTATCTCTATTTGCAGATGATATAATTGTATACATAAGTGACTGAAAAATTTCTACCAGGAAACTTCTACAGCTGATAAACACCTTCAGCAATGTAGCAGGATACAAGATTAACTCAAAGAAATTAGTAGCCTGCCTGTACACTAAAGACAACCAGGCTGAAAAAAAAATAAGGGAAACATCACCCTTTATAATGGCTGCAAATAGCATTGACTACCGTCAGTGTAACTATAACCAGAGAAGTAACAGATCTGTTTGACAAAAACTTTAAATCACCGAAAAAAGAAACTGAAGGGTATATCAGAAAATGGAAAGATTTCACATGTTCCTGGATAGGTAAGATCAACATAGTAAAAATGGCAATCTTACCAAAAGCAATCTACAGATTCAATGCACTTCTCATTAAAATCCCAACACAATTTTTTTCAGACCTTGTAAAAACAATACTCAATTCATTTGGAATAATATGAAATCCAGGATTGCCAAAACAATTTTGCTCAACAAAAGGACCTCAGGAGGAATCACCATCCTCTACTTCAAATTATATTATAGAGCTACAGTAATAAAAACAAAGTGGTACTGGCATAAAAACAGACTTGTGGGTCAATGGAAAAGAATCAAAGACCCTGACATTAACCCAAACACCTATGAACAACTTATTTTTGACAAAGAATCCAAAAATATTCAATGGAAAAAAGGTTGTATTTTCAACAAATGTTGTTGACATAACTGGATGGTAGTGTGCACTAGAAAAATACTAATAGATCCAAACCTATCACACTGCACAAAACTCAAATCCAAGTGGATGAAAGACCTCAACTTAAACCCAGCCACATTGAACTTGATAGAAAATAAAGTGAGAAATACCCTCCAATGCATTGGCACAAGTGACCACTTCCTAAATATAACACCAGGAGTATAGACACTAACAACAAAAATCAATAAGTGGTACTTCCTGAAAATGAGAAGCTTCTATAAGGCCCTGAACACAGTCAATAATAACAAAAGACATCCTACAGAATGGAAAAAGATTTTTACCAACCCTACAAGTGACAGAGTATTGTTTCTAAAATATATAGAGAACTCAAGAGATTAAAGGCCAATTCCTTGAACATCCCACTTAAAAAATGGGGTACAGAACTAAGCAGGGAATTCTTAGCAGAAGAATTACAAATGATTCCTTGGATCCCACTCCCCCCAGAGGAACACCTGACTCAGTTTTGAGGTTGGGGGGAGAAAACTGGATATGCCAGGAGTGGAGGCTGAACTAAGCAATATTGGGACAGTGGGACCTTGGGACCGCCTGTTGCCTGCCTGGGGGGGGATGGGGAGTTGTGGAGAAGAGAGAATGACCTGAAGTGGTGGGAGGGGGAAGGAACCTTGAATAAGGATATACAAGGATAGAAAGTGTGACTTCTTTGTTAATAATAATAATAATAATAATAAAAAGAATTACAAATGGCTGAAAGGCACATGAAAAAACGTGCTCAACATCTTTAGCCATCAGAGAAATGCAAACCAAAACAACTTTGAGATACCATTTTAAACCTGTCAGAATTGCTAATATTAAAAACAGATGACAGTCTATGCTGCAGAGGATGAGGAGTAAGGGGAACACTCCTCTATTTTTGGTGGAAGTGTAAACTTGTTCAGCCACTCTGGAATGCACTGTCTCAGAAAACTGGGAATCAATCTCCCCAAGGATCCAGCAATACCACTTTTAGACCTATACTCTTAAGACGCGCATTTGTACCTCAAAAGTTTTAGCTCAATTAAGTTCATAGCAGCATTATTCGTAATAGCAAGAACCTGGAAACAACCTAGTTACCCCTCTACTAATGAATGGATTAAGAAACTGTGGTACATCTACACAATGGAGTACTACAAGAGTAAGAAAAAATGATATCCTAAAATTTGCAGGCAAATGGATGGATTTGGAGAATAAGAGAAGCAAGTGATGTACTCATTTATTAGTGGATTAAAAAAAATCATTGAATACAAGATCTCAAGGCTCGAACATAGCTAAATGACACAGTGCTTCACCTCTGCATTGATGGCTTCTGGCAGGGTTGTGGGTGAGGAAGAATTCATTTTCTTTTAGGGGCTTGACACAGGGAGTTTAATTATGCTCCAATAAGTAAATGAGCAGCATGAATGGCCTTTTTTGTAAATGAGGAGATCGTAAGTGTGGATATGAAACTGAGAGGATTATTAACTGAGTTTGATGATTTGCATTATGTAAAATCACCAAATAATAAATATATATATGATAAAATGCTCTAATAGTACTTATAAGTGTATTCATCCATTTATACATTTTACATTATGCATAGGCATGCAAAATTCCAATAGCTTGACAAAAGTATGCACAAGTTATTTCACCTTATCCGAATGGTGCTTATGCAAATCAATACTAAGCCTCCACCTGTGTGTAAGTTATTGAGATAGAAAAGAGGATCTGAGATGTTATATGATCCCTCGTGTGGCGTGAATCTCTACTTCGACACTCTGATGTCCAATCTGTGTCTTCACTTTTTTTTTAAACACTTAACATGCATCTTAATTTTTTGGGCATGTTTCCTTAACATAAATCTCTTGAAATGTCATGATAACCTATAATTAGGTTTATCTGGCTTTATTTTTCAATTACTAGAAGAGAGAAATAAAGATGGTTAAAGCTCTTATTATATATTTCTGGTCAATGTTAAATAATTTAAATCTGTTAAAATTAAAGGATTGGTTAAAGCCCACTTTTCCTGTAATAATACCTTATGAACAGTACATTTTCTCTGAAAATGTATGATATCAAAATCTTTTTGTTCATTAGGCACTTTGAGTTTTCAACTTGTGTTGCAGGCCCAATTTATGTAATCTTTGTTTTTATACCATGTCTGAATCTCAAAATACAATGTCCTTAGTAAGAGAGTTAAAATAAAATAGCATAGGTTAACTTATCCTAGGAGTAGAGTGGCAAGTCCTCTTCTTTTAATGGCAAGGACTACTGTAGTAGAACCAAGCAAATTTGGCTATCAGAGTGCCACTTAAAAACTGTGTGTCTTCAGTGAAACACTACTGGGAAGTTAATAAGACATTATACGTTAAGGGTTGATTGACTGCCTTCTCTGGTTCTTTCTATGAGAATTTTCAAGCAAAATTACCATGATTATTATGAAATGTTATTGCTCCAGATGACAATCTTCAGTCCACACAGTGACCTCAGATTTTGGCCTTATAGATACCTGAATAGAACTGTAAGCAGAGCCCAAAACAGCAGGATAAAAACTCTGCCTTTCTCAGGCAGGCAGATCTCTGTGAGTTTGAGGCCATTTTGATCTACATAGTGAGTTCCATGACAACTCCAGCTATATAGTGAGACCCTGGAACTCGACTTGAAGAAAATAAATGAAGGGAAAGAGGAAGGTAGGAGGAAGGGAGGTAGACATAGAGAGAAAGAGAGAGCTAGAGATACGAAGAGCAAAGAAGGAAGAGGGAGAGAAAAAGAGTGGAAGGGAGGGAGGAAAAGAGGGAGGCAGAGAAGGAGGGAGGGAGGGAGGGAGGAAAGGAAGGCAGGCAGGCAGAAGTGTCTACTAGGATGCCTCTCTGACACACCCACAGATTAGTACTTTTGTATCTTCTGACCACCCTCCTACCTGAAGCCATTGAAAATCTCTCAGAAGGAAATTTATGTCTCGAGATGATAATCTGGGCAATGGGTTGCTTGACTGAGGCCAGGCAAGAGAACAGAAACCACATCAATAGAAACGAACACAGATTTCATTTCATAGTAACAACAGCTGTTGTGGGTTTGATGTTTAAATACAGTACATTTCTTTTGTTGCCTCTTGTAATTATTGATTTAGGTTCAACCGTGTAAGGAGCTCTGTTCTCAGTTTCCTCATCAAAAAAGAAATGCTGAGAACCTGACAGTTTAGCTAGCAGGGTGATAGTGAGAATCCCATCAGCTAATGTATACATGAAGACAGCATAAGCTGCAAAGTCAAATGAAGGTCACAAATGTCTTAATAGCAGGAGCTAGCTGCTGGAAGAGGTTGTCAGTTGAAGTAGAAAGGCAACTGTTTCATTGTTTCTTTTCCTTTTTAATCAGCTAACTTATTCTTTATAGTTCATATTTTGTATAAAGTTGGGACAAGCTAATGGCATCAACTCGCATTATTTTTTATAGTTGTAGGAAAAACAGAGAGCAAATCTCATAGACCATAGAAATGATCGGTCCTGGCACCAGCCATAGAGTCACAGAGAAAGCTTGGCAGCATTACAAATTCTATGAAATTATCAAAAAAGTATTTCCTTTGTGCCACTATTTGAAAATATGACAAAATAGAGATCCTTCAATGCCTTCATCCATTTCTGTGGCAACATCTCTCCATTGGTTATTGATTCATTTACATGATCCTTCATTCATTCTAAAAACTTATTGACCACATAGTCATACTTATGCATTCTGGTTTCTCATCTGTAACAGAGTAACTGATGGTGATATTTCCATGTTTTTTATGTAGATTACAAGAATTATACTTATAGTCACATATATAATCTAAGTTTGTCTTCCCAGTGTCCTGTCATGTTAGCTGTAGATCGTACAACTAGGTGTTTTTGTTTTGTTTGATTGTTTGTTTTTATGTGAAGTATTGAAACCGTGTCTTGAACATGATCGACCGCATTAGACCTGAAAGCCAACATTCTGAGCCTCTATGTGACACTGCCTTCTGCATTCATTTAACACAGATGACAGATGATGGTCCATGCCTAATCTAGCTCTATGATACCCAGCCCCTCAGCATCTTGGAGTGTGTACTTTCCTTCTGACTTTTCTTGTTTCCTATTCCAATCTCAAACCAAATTATCTTACAAGTTATCTTTCCCATGGAATAAGAATATCCGAAAGCAAACTACAAATAGACAAATTAAAAAAATTTAATTTCACAATATTCCATTAGCTTGTTCTGAACTGAAAGGAGATTGTACTATTGTGTTTGCTTGCAGGATTTACCTGGCACTTTTTTATTGCCTATCTTAAATTATCTGTGTCAAAAATATTAAAAATATCCATCTCAGAATTGTTATGAAAATTAATTCTGTTTATAATTAACTCATTGTGCTTCATAGGGTAGCTGATATACAAACATCACTCAATTGATGTCCATTATTACCAAAGATACTGATACTGTTTATGTGCTTCCATTTCTCTTTCTTTTTTTTTTTTTTAAACAGGTCAGCTGACCTCCTTTTCTTTTTTTCTTTTTTTTTTTAGCTTTATTTATTTATTTGTCTTGGTGTTTGCCTGGAACTGGAACTACAGACAGTTATTAGCTGCCATGTGGGTGCTGGGAATCAAACCCAGGTCCTCTGGAAGAGCAGACGGTGCTCTTAACCGCTGAGCCATCTCTCCAGCCCCTCCATTTCTCTTTCTAAAAGAAACAGGACTAAATTTAAATTTGAAAGTGTTTATAATTTATCTGAATATTATCTTTACATTCATTTAATTCCTTCATCATGAACTGGAAACCTTCCTTCTTTAATTCCCTGTATTGTATTTTATTATCCCATGTCACATAATACAAGGGTGTGCTAACCATAGTGCTAGTGTGTATTACAGGTGCTAAGAATATAAAAGAAGATGGACAGATGTCTTTTAGAAGTGTGGAATTTGGGAATGGTGGGTGAGTTCTGTGTCAAGTATTATGAGAAAGTAATCTGGCATTGAATGACAGTTAAAATAGTTGACCTTCAAACTACTAAATGTACAGTCCCATATTTCATTTCCAACTTGGATTGACAAACTGTGTCAGGATATAAGAAAGTAATTCTTTAGTTACTGTCTTGGAATGGCAGCTAAGGTGTGTGAACAGGAACTGGGTTTTGATATAAAGATTGTAAATTTAAATTCTGCCTCTGCCATTTAGGTGTTATGACTGTGGATCAGTTGTTTAACTTTGGAGCTTTAACTCCATAAAGGACAAAGTTTATAAAATAGGCAGACTAACATGAATTATGTGAGGATAAGTCAAGATCTATGCAAAGCATTCATCTTGGTGCCTGGCACAAGGCAGGATCTCAGCCAGGACCAGCTAGAGGTAGTGGGTACAAGCATTAAGGAGAATGAAGACAGTGTCACAAGGAAGGAAGGGGCTGTGGCTACATCAGATATGTCAGAGTATTTCTCTCCTCTTTGTTTAGATGCTCTCTTTATAATGGTAATGAATTATTTTAAATTCAAAGTCCATTCTACAGATAAACAGAAATGATAGTGGGTTTCCCTGTAATTAATGGCATTTTTTAGCATTTAAATTTGATTATAAACAGAATATCAGATACCTTCTGTGGTGAATAACATGTCTTCCTACTTTCTTAGATTTATGAATATAGTCCATGTGAAATTAATTACTGTGACTGTATTACATGGATGTGAGACATCTGGAATAATAGAGTTTTACTGTTAATAGATCTCTCAGGATCTCATGACAAACATTCTTATAATAGCAACATATGCTGCTAGTTTAATGAAAACCATCAATGACAATTAATCGTTCTGTGCTTTCAGTAAATTACACATTTTTTATTTTTTATATCCTTCATATTCTTTCTTATGAATTCAGATTGTGACTTGCTTGAATTTTAAACTAGAGCTTTCTATACAGAGAAACTATCTCTGCAGTATGTATTCTGAGTCATTCTTATGTCATTTAGTTAGTTGATATATATGAATACAGATGACTATGCCATTACTTTTAAGCATCAAAAGCAAAACCCCAGGCATCTTTTTATTTACAAAATATAAAGCTAAGAGGTAGTAAAAATAATAACACCCATGAGAATATCCACACTACTCTGAAAGAGTATGTTTATTATTTCACTCATTAGAGAATGAAAAATTAGAATATTAGAGAAAAAAAATCTCTTTACTACAAAGTGTTTCTTCTTCAATCTACTGACTTCAATATTGTAAGCAAGAGCATTCTGATAATATTTGGCATGTATTAAAATTAAAATGACATGGGTAAGGAGTTGTTATAGAGTCCTGAGAATTAAATTTTTGACATATTTTATATACTGGTTTATACATAATGCAAGATTATGTGTCCTGTACCTATCTAAGAACATTCCATGTTTTATGTGCACTTAATGTTAAGATATTGAACTTTCATGAATACTCTGCACCATTCTTTGAGAAAGAAAAACTTGCCCGAAACTAAATTTCACGTGTTGAATCTTTCCTATTGGCATATTCTACCTAGTCTCAAATATAGTAATTATACAAACTAAATATTTTGGAGTATTTTAGGTAAATACTGATATTATGGGTAAAGCAGAAAATGTGATTATAGAAAGAAATCACAGGAAGGCACTGTGTTAGTACTTGTAAAAAGAACTGGTTGCCCCTGAATAGCTAGACAACAAGGTAAGAGAGACATTCATGGATCCCCTGGGAAGGAGAAATAGATGAGATGAGAGTGGGAAAAAAGGGAGGTGGGAAGAGAACACAAGGTTACCAGATGGTGGAATTGAGGGAGGGAGGGAGCAGAAGAACAAAGAGGTATCTTGATATCCATCCACGTATGAGTGAGCACATACCCTATGTTTGTTTTTCTGGGTCTAGATTACCTCACTCAGGATGTTTTTATTTTTCCTAATTCCATCTATCTGCCTGCAAATTTTAAGAAAGCCTACAAACTCATAGAATAGCAAGCAGTTTTAACGGGCTATGATCATGAAGCTGTGAAGGTGAAGTCCAAGCTGCAACAGAAATCCCAGGATGTTGGAGAAGCCATAACCATGTGTCCTCTGTGGAAGAAAAAGATATTCTCAAAAGAGAGGCTTTATGTGTTATGAGAAGAAAAATTGAGGGGAAAAACTACCTAAGCCTTTGTAGTTCAGACTATTCTATCTGGATTCCCAGGGGCCCACCTGAGCTATAGGATTTGGCATTTGTCCTATTAAATTTCTGGCTTGCTTTGTCCAAAAAAAAAAAAAACCCCACCCCAAAACAACTGGTTGTCTTCATATTTCATTAATTCAGTCATTGTCACCTTCTATATGTATATGAGCAGAATTATTAACAAATTATTCTCTTTTATTGCCTTCACAACACTCAAATTATTTGAAACTGTCCTGTTTAACTACTTAGATAGGCATTCTTCTCCATCTTACCAGCAAGAATGTCTCCTGAAAACAAGTAATGGTTTCTGACTCATCTTCTGATCTAATATTGATGCAGGAGTATGGATGTTACTCACAGACTAGACATGGAGTAAATGTGTGAATACCTTCACTTATTGGCCACAATGAGCAAGTATTAGTTTCAATCATCTATATATTCACTATAATCATGTAGCAGGAACTTGATATATTCTAGGGTTTGTATGTTCACAATATATGTGGATATTCATACACAAGTGAAAAGGCAAAAATGCCTAACACATAAACTAGCAAGCTAAAAATAGTTTCTGGACCTCTTTCTTGTCTTATGATGATCTACAACATTTCCTATATCACATTTTTGATAAATGGACAAATGTCAGCTCCAACATTCCTCAGAAGACATGTTTGGCACTGTTTCCATACTTTCTCAGGACTGAGTCCCTAAATATCTGGCATTATGAAAAGTAGGTGATTCTCTTAAAGGTATAATATATAGGTGTACTCTTCAGAGTTCACCTGAGATAATCCATGTTCAGGATTATGAGTAAAATCAGAAACCTCCAGGAACTCTAGGACAGTGAAACAATATCTTCTATGAGATGTAACCAACACAAATAAATATTTACTGATTCCTGGTTGTTTTCAGGGTCTGGTTCTCCATCTAATTCACACTGACAGGTGATTCTGGTTCTTGCACTTGACTTTCTAGGTATTGCTTCAGGGAACTCACGTCCTACAACCTGTAAACACAATGTCCAGATGTTCTTAGTAGTCATCACCTGATACTTTATATTTGATGCCTACTGGCTATTCTTCAAGTCTTCTGAATATTCTGAAATATGAATACTGTATTCAATTTAGACAAATAATTCTGAGGAACTCACTGAGTTATCGTTTGTTCTCAATGGTGGTTCAACATTCAGCAAAGGGAAATAAAGGTTCCATGGTTTGTTTGGGTTTGAATGTGTCTCATATAGATGGGATGTATGTCATTGAACATCCCCACAAAATTAAATTTTCTTGACATGTGAAGAGTTAAAATTTGACAAAAGTGTCTACCAATCATAAAAAACAACATATGTTCCCACCTCAATAATAATCAAGAACAGATAAGTTATAAATACTTTCTTTTCTAACAGTAGTAAGTTCTCCAAATATTAGCTCCAAATATTTCTGTGTCCAGACTGGAGCCACATTAAAGTTGGTACAAGTTCTATAGTAAAAAAGCCTGTACCTGTAAATGGCAAGGTGGTGATGATATATAATAAAATAAAAACAGTTGCTAAATATTTTGTCATAATAAAAGCTACTTCATGAAAAGAATGGAATAAGGCTACTGGTATGGGAAAAAACAAACTATATTTATGTTGAGTGATTAAATCTCTGATTAGGCTCACTAGTTGGCCCTATACTCTTTCTGAAACCTGGTCAATGTTCAGTAATGTTGGTTGAATGAAATAATTACATCCACTGACCACCTTTTTTTATGAGTCACAGAACCAGAGAATAACCAAGGTCAGATTTAATAAGACTTCACAAGCTCATAGCCACTGTGAGGACAACTGAAGTGCTTTAAGAATAAGGTATTTGAAGCTCAGTGGGGATAGCTTCTATTCATTGTCAAAAGATCTCTGTTGTGACTTTAGGAATAGAAATAATGGCTTACCCTGATAACAAGTAGCATTCTGGGATAAAGATGGAAGGTATGACGTGAGTTGAGTGCTGTCAGAAAGCAGTATTTGGTTAGTTTGATAACAGAGAGGTCTATCCCCATAGTACTCAAAGGCTCTGGAAGATACTAAGAACATTTGAGACTTGGTTTTCCTTTTCTGTTTCATTGCTCTATTTCTGTCACCGAGTAGAATGGAAAGCAGCCCCATCAAAGTGTCCAGATTGTAGAGTGTATTTGTAGATGTATTTTGTCTTGTTTATTTTCTTTAGTAGTAAGAAAGGTATAGAACATTTCTAGGGAAGACATATTTTTATGCTCAAAAATATTTATGCTAAATTTTGAAATGATATTCAGGTCTTATTCATCTCTCCTGGGAAATTCATGATACACAACAAATTTCTTTGAATAAGGGAAGAAGAAAACAGTCAATCAACTTTGCAATCTAAAAAGATTCTTCCTTTTGTAGTTTTCCCAGGTCCTTTTAATATGTAAGCTATGCTGTATATGTGCCATAAATCATATCATGCATATGACATAGACTTTACACTTAAAAGGATACTAAAAGGAGGCAATACTTGTCATCCATCTATTTTTTCGGAACATTTAATAAATATTTGATAGTGCTATCTCACTTAGTTACCACAGCTGTATAAGGCAGGTACATAACTTTTTGAGAGTTGACAAGATAGGTCATTCAGTGAAGACTTTTAGAGACAAGAGGGAAGACCTGAGCTCATTCCTTTAACCCACATGATGGGAGGAGAGACAGACACATGCAAGTTGTCCTCTGATCTCCATGTAGCATTGTAGCACCCTTGTTTCCTATGATAATAAATTAAAAAGTATAACCAAAACTAAGTTGTAAGGAATTTATCTCAAGATTCAGGAAATCTAAGGTTCTTGTCATTTGACTCATCTATCTCTGTTCTTACCATAAGCACCACATGTCTTCTAACACCACTCCACCCACTTCTTAACTGATGTCAACGCTTCCATGTCTGTGCCATCCCTGTATGCTGTGCCTGCTTTTGATGTTATCTCTCTTTGAACAACATTTATTTCCATGTTTGTAGAATATCAGTAACTAGATATTCAGAATTCTGGTTAACCTCTCTTTATTCTTTGTATAAATCACAGGAATGTCTAGTTTTTAAAACAAATACTACCCTAGGAAAGAAGTCAGCGGTTAAACTTAACATCTTATGGTTTCTGAAAGCTCATGTGTTTTGCATTATTCTAAGATGCCAAAACTTAAAGGCAGATGGAAAGATTAACACAATTATATTATTAAATAATACACTTAAGTAATACAATTATATTCAATTTACATACCTACTATAAATTACCAGAGTTAAGGAACGAGTGGGAAACATAGAAGTTAATGCTAATGGAGAAGTGTGTAGCCAAGCAGAGTGGAAATTGTATGTAGTATATTGGAGATTATTCTTGGATGCACCAATTTTTATTGTGATTATTATACAAATGTTTCCAAATAGGCCCTATGGAAGGTAGAAAGGTAGAACAATAAGAAGTTTTCAAGTGGAGATATGGGGAATTGGGGGTAAGTCATTTCTCTTGAAATATGGCTTCCTTGTGTCGAAACTTAGTGCATTTAACACACCTGCCAAACATCACAGCATCTAAATTCTATACTAAACAGTCTGATGTCTAACATACATGAAGGCCAATCAATACTTCACTTACGTTTGCATAGAGGGATAGATATTGGTTACTAACTAGTGATTTAATATTTTTGTTTTAGGAAAAACTTTTATTAATTTTTGATAATTATATAAAATATATTTTGATAAAATTTATGTCTTCTCATACTTTTCCAAGCTCAAATTCCCCTTGCTTGTCCACCAAAATTTGTTTTCTCTTTTACCTTAGCCAATCAAGTGCCATTTTGCATGTGTGGACTTTTATTGACATATGATAAGCTTACCAGAGACAGCACTTATAAAGAAAGCTGACTCACCATCTCCTAGAAGCTATCAATCGTCAATAGCTTCTTGGATATGGGTCGAACTTCATATCTACCTCTCCTCCCCTTGCTGGCTAGACTCAAGGAATATATATCTCAGGAGAAACAATTTAACCAAAAAAATCACCATGGCACCTCTACATTTCTACATACACTATTTCCTGAAATCTACTAAGCAAAGAATTCTGACTGTTTTACATTTCCACATCCCACAAGGCTTATCAGGAAGAATACGTACGATAATTTCACTAAAAATTAGTGAATTCTAGGACTTCTCCTCAATATGTTATACAAGTGTTCCACTCTGTCCAAGCTACACATTTTCAAATTAGATTGTCTCTGAATCACATACCTATTTCTTAACTCTGATGCATTTATATTAGGTATATAAATTAGATATAATTGCTTTACTTAAGTGCAATTTTAAAAATTACAATGTTTTACTCTTTCTGCCTGTCTTCAAGTTTCATTCTGACTTTAGCTTGCAGGTGCCTTCTGCATGCTATCCCAATTGCAGTGTGCTCATATATGAAGCTGCCCTACTGTGCTCTGAAAACACTGATTCCTTATATTCAACCACCACTTCTGACTCTTGCAGTCTATCCACCAACTTGTCCATGTGATCCTTAATATTTAGGAGGAAGGCATAGGACACAGAAGTCCCATTTAAGGCTGAATGTTCTGTAGTCTCTTGTCCTCTGCATCTGGATTAATCATCACCTATTACACATAGAAGCTTCTCTGATAAGTGCCTGAAAGATGCATTAATCTATGTAAAACAAGTCACTAGAAGTCAATTTAATAGTATGTCTGTTTAGCAAAATGAGAGCACTAATTTCTCTTCTAGGGACTATTACTTGTCTATTAACAGGTTCTTGGTTTAAAATTGGCACCAGAAGGAATAGATAATACTGCCCAAGATTGTTTTACTGGAAAATTAATATACTTTTTAATTTGTTGTATGCTTTTGAGCGTTTTGCCTGCATATGTATCTGTGAGTACATGCATTTTCTAGGAAGTTTGGAAGAGGGCATCAGATCCACTGAAACTGGCGTTAAGGTTTTTAACTCCTATGTGTGGTGGAGAACAGAACCCAGTTCCATAGGAAGAGCAACAAGTGCTCTTAACCACTGACCTTTGTGATAGCTAACATAGCTGTCTAATACCTGATTAGAATTTGTTAGCAGAAGATAAGAATAAAATTGTAGGTTACATCTTTCACTTTGTATAACTAGAAGTTTGCTACTGGCATCTGTGCATGGAGACTTGACATGGCTAAATGTCTCTGGTATACAGAATAATACTCCATGACAAATACTTTAAGTCACCTGGCTCTATATGTTAGGGAGTTGATGTGGATAGACAGGAATGGTAAATAAATCTGTTAGGTATCACAAATAACAAGGTGAGTCCAAAGAGAGTGTGTAGATGTGGGGTGGGAGAGTGTTGGTTCTCTAATTTGAATATTAAGAGGCTGTTAAGACACCAAAATCTACCTGAGATTTGAGGTGGAGCTAAGGAAAGGCAAACAGAAAATAGAGAGACAGATCAGGGTGGGGGTGGGAGAAGACAGACACACACACACAAACACATACACACACACACACACACATACACACAACCACACACACACACACACACAGAGAGAGAGCGAGAGAGAGAGAGAGAGAGAGAGAGAGAGAGAGAGAGAGAGCGAGACAGAGACAGAGACAGAGACAGAGACCAAGAAACAAATACAAAGACAGAGAGAGAATACACAAATGTGATATAGAAGGTAAGGTGTGTGGATGAACATTAAATGAGAATCATGAAATCTAAGAAATATGTCAATAACACAATATTCATTTCAGTTATTTCTTCTTTTTTGTTTCTTTCTCTTACAAATACATCTTAACTGCAGCCTCCCCCTTATTCCTCTCAGTTGCCACCTACCCTGTCCCCCAGATCCAGAAATCCTTCATTTTTCCCTTCTAAAAAGAGCAGGCGACAATCAACCAAATACAGCATAACAAGATGCAGAGGCAAACCAATAGAAAGTAAAGTGTTCCAAGAGCAGATGAAAAAGTCAGAGACATCCCCACTCCCACTTTTAGGAGTCACACAAACATGTCAAGCTAAAGAACCACAGCATGTACATAGAGGACCTAGTGCAGACCCATGCAGGCTCTGTGGATGCTGCTTCAATCTCTCCGAGACTCTGTGTGTGGATATGTATTACACATTTAATAAAGCCTGAATACTGGGGAGAGAACATTCAGTCAAATCCTAGGCAGACAGCTCAGGAAATTCTTAAACCTTGAATACTAAGATAAACAGCTGAGTCAGTCAAACACACCTTTAATACCAGCACAGGGAGAGCAGGGAGTGGTGACCTAGACCTACACCTTTTATCCTACAACTCCAGAGACAAAACTTTTGTTTCTGTGAGTTCAAGGCCATACACCATGCCATTAATCCTAACCTAGATGAGTATATAAAGGCTTGTAGAGACCCAGAGAGAACAGAAGTGACTGAGAGAAGTCACTGGCAACCAAGAGCGAGCCTGTGGAAGTCACAAAACAGCTGGGTAAGAATTAACTGTGATGCTTCCTCTCTCTGATATATCAGCCTTCCTCCAATAATTGGCTCTGAGTCTCATTTGTGATACTACATCTGTGAGCCCTGCTTTGCTGATTCTGAGGGCCCTGTTCTCCTGGTGTCCTTGACCCCTGTATTCCTTAATTCTTCCTTCCCCTCTTCCTTGAGATTTTCCCCCAACTTTGCCTAATGTTTGGTTATGGGTCTCTGCATCTATTGCCCCAGGCATAGCAGAGAGCTATCAAAGCATTAAAAATAAACCTAAATAAGGCAACGTTCCCAAATTCAAAATCTTTTATAATACTACCAAAGTATTTTTTGATGGGTTGCATTTGGAAATGGATTAAATAAGATATGTTTAAGAAAACAGAAAATTAAACAAGCTTAACCAGTCCTTTTCTGAAAAGATACTGTAGAGAATTGAATGCATATGTGCACCCAGGAATCCTAATAAGTATATAAAAATTCCAAAACTATAGCTGTGAAACACTAGTTTTGAGACACATCCTCCTGATGCAATATTCAGTCAAGCACAATGTAGAGAACATGATTCTAAAACCAGGGTTCCAGTCAGTTACCCAGTGCCAAAACAAGGTTTCCCTGATAAGTAGGGAATTTCTTAAGAGAGTAGCTAAGTGGTTGCATTTGGAGTGTTTAGTACTTGGACTTCCAGATTTTTTTTAAATTTGTTTTTAATGATCAGGGCATTTAAATAAGATTTAAGTTACCTTCTGAGATGTGCTTGGTACAATATAATACTCAACATTTGTAGAGTATATCTGAATTACTGAGATACAGAGAAAAATCAAGAGGTAAAAAGAAAGAAGACAAGAAGAAAACCTTCAAAGCTTAGCATTAAAGATTATATATTGAATGAAAACAAGTAATATATTTAGGAAAGGCTGCTTACAAAGTAAAATGAAATATGTAGATTAAAATGCAATACTGAGAATAAATTACTGTGAATGTCCACTTAACATGAGCAAAAAGTTTATAAGAACTCATGATATTAGGATACATTGTGAATTACTAATTTATAAGATGACATAAAGTTCTACTTGAAAATCAGAATGAAAAAAATCCCAGTCTAAGGACATGAAACACTACATCGTTGAAGGTGTCTGAGCTATAGTGGATCTCTCATGACCCTTAAACATTCATGTACTCAGTAGCATAGTTGTCTATGCTTCTTGTGAGTATATCATGGAAAATATAAACATGCATATGTATACACACAAAATTTGTTTTAGAAAATATTAATGCTAGCAAAGATGATTTCTAATCATTTTTCAATATGATCAGATATCCGAGTTATCTTACTACTCAAGAAATCTGAAGTCATTATTTTAATTTCTCAAATGTATTATTATTAATTATACTAAGTGGTAATTAAACTCTTTGTATTGAGACATAATATTCTAAGAGAATAAAAACCAGTTTCTGTTTTCCCGATGATTATAATCCAAATTGCTACCAGAGATACCAGTTTGACATATAGTTAAGCATGAAAATATGTATCTGTATTTTATTAATGGTTTAATATACTTTTCCAATTTGTTCTTCTCTGTGAAAGCCAAATATTATTATTATTACTATAATTATAATCAGTATAATGATATTAAAGTTGATGAAACAAAACAAGAATTATTCTAGTGTTATAATCAACAAAATTGGAAAGGATGCGGTAATTACTTGTATCACTTTCTAACATATCAGAAAACCAGAAATCCAAGGAAACATTTAAAAAAACTTTATGGCAAAAACAGCCTTAAAATACTGCAACTTTGGGCTGCTATACTATGTGTTAAATGCTTAGATTGTGTGAGATTTTAAACCTGAATTCTGAAGCTATACTATGTCAATTATTATGACCTACAGCATTCTTTTATATATAAACTTGTGTTGCTAAAATCGTTTCAAAAGGAAACATGTAATTAGCATCGACACTTTTTGCATGTTCCCAAAACAAAGCCATGATATAGTCAGAGTTTAGTCTGGGGGAACCAATGACTTTACTGGTCTTCCTCACAGACATAGCTAAGGGGTCACTTACAAGGATGTGCATCCCTTCAAGTCTTACTTGGAAGCCTTCTCCAGTAGCCATGGAAGCTTCTTTGTAGTGTTGGAGACTTCAATCTTGCCTCATTAATATTTATTCTAGCCCTCATCAAAGGCATGAACAATTACTGCAGAGTTTCATACAAGTGATAGAGAAACTGAACACTCAGAAGAGGGCCTTGCAACCCATTCCCCCTCTCTTTGAGGTGGTGTGCAGTAAACAAGCCCAACTGGAATGATCCTTTTGCAAGGGCATAGCTGAATATCCCCTAAATGGCAGTTTCTTAGCTCAAAGGACAGTCGCTCACAACTTACATGTTCTACAGTGTATGGATGCCCATTCAACAAGTAATTACAAAAGTGCTCAATCCATCCATTCCATGTAGATGGAATCTCAGTATTAAGCATGTGTGTAGAATTTGACTTGGGTCCAAGTATAGAGAAATGAGAGATAATCCAATGAGTTCTTCTCTAGACACGGTATCTACTACTCTCTGATAATTAATGAATAATCTCAGCATAACTCAGGACTAAAAATAGAACAGCCAAATAAAGTGAGTACTTTTCTTCATTGGGAGGTTTCACAGCATTGTCAGATGGCTGAGTCAAAATGACCACGGTAAAAGAAATAATACTCACAATGTCTCCAGTACACCTGGACACATGGTGACCTCTCAAGGAATTCACAAATTTGCAGCTTTTAGAATAGCATGAGAAGCACTTTTAACAAGGCATAACTTTAGCAATTAAACTGGGTAATCAATGTGAGTGTTGGCTTATGAGCTTCCAGTTGCTGATGTAATTTCCTCAGATACACACAGATGAGAATCCCAGGCCATTGTACTAAGTAACTACCATATCTCAGTTAACAGCAAATGTCCAAGTCTCCTAAACACTATTAATGTGCTTCTCTCATTTTTTTCCTTAGACTAGACACTTAATACAACACTCTTAGCTCTATCATAGAGATGGAAAACAAAATTAGTAACATGGAAATAATATATACTGCTATAGAGTAAAGTGGGTTCCCTGAGGACATGGCCTGTACTTCGAAAAGTCTCAAGATTAACCTTGGTTCCTAGTTAGCAGTCATGTTTATCTGATGCTTTCTTGCATGGTTGCCTAGTTGTCTTTCTTCAATATGTCCCCACACTAAATGAGGACACATTAGAAACTTTCTCAAGACTACTACTTGGCAATTGGAGTAATAATGGAAGAGCAGTGGGCAGAAGAGACCACAGCACACTCAATAATATAATTTTTAAGGGGATGTGTGAGTTGGAGTGTCACAGACAGCAAACATCATTCCGTTTGGGGCAGAGTGAAAAAATTCAGAGACTGCATGCTCTATAAGTCAGAGAACTAACAAAACAACAGTCTCTGAGTGGAATCTTGGGGAAAGCAGGTGAAAGGCAAAGTTGCCCATTACTCTTGAGGAGTCAGAATGTGCAAGGGAAATTGGTGGATAAGTGTTCTTTATTCATTTCTGGATGGAGAAGCTGAGGCCATGAGGTTTCCAGAGGGTTGCCAATATTGACTGCTGAAGCAGGGATTCAAAATAAAACCCAGCTTCCAAGACATTACTTTTGCTCAAGTCATTTAGTAATGGAATATTAGCTGAAACATACTGAGTTCTGTGCTTTTGAAAGAGTTCAAATAAAGCTGAAGACTTCATGGTGTCTGTGAGGAGGAATTACTACATCGGTTAGTTTTTGGTGGTAATTATCCTTCTGACTCCTCTGATGCCTTGTGTGACTCTAGGTATCTGTGAGTAATTTGGAAAGGTATATATGACTTGCTTCCATTGAGAACTACACAGTGTTGTTGCTGCTACTGCTGCTGCTGCTGCTTAGGGCAGGATCCATTCATTGGGAAGGAGAACTTGAGCACACAGGTACATCCTCAGAGGTGAGGCAGTGTCATTCTTCAGAGCTGTTCTTACTCCTGACACTGGCTCACATCTGACATTATTATTAGAGAAGAAACTAGATAGAGTCCTATACTTTAAAAAATGAATGGGAATCATTTCATCTCCCTGCTCTTCCTGACAGGAGTTCAGCAAGGCTCTAAACAGAACCCATGCAAAGTTAGAAATAAAGGACTTGGGTTTGCCAAATTACATTCCGTAGAACAAAATGGAGCCATAAAAGGGACTGGAATCAGAAGCCAAATCAAAATGGAAAACGTCAGCCTAGCATCCAAGTGGTGATCTTGAATCAGAACAAACGTGGATTAACACATCCAACTCAATTTAGCAAATACATATTGACAAAGTTTCATGTAGAAAGCACTTTGTGACTTTCTAGGAAATGTCAAGATTATACAAGATTATAAATAAACGTTTAAAATAAATTTGTTTCTCACAAAATGTGTTGCCCAGAAGGAAAACCATACATGTAAAACATAATTAAAATGTACTACAATAAAAATGGAAGCACAGTATATATGCTGTTACTAATTGCTTTCTTTTATTCAGCATTATGCTTCAAACATTCATCAATGGTATAATGTGTAATTGAAATTTTTCATTTTTGCTGCTGAATATTGCATATGATGTGATTACATTACAATTTCAAATCTCAAAACAAAAGCCAAGGAAGTAATGCATTGCTCAAGAATAAAAGCATAAATACTTGAAGCAAAAACAGAATGAAGGGGATTATAACAGAAAGTTCAGTATAGTTCATATTTCTGGAGGAAAAAATGAGAAGAGATCTGTATAGACAGAAATAGTGAACATAGTATTTTCATGTGGATTACATGTGGTGCTTACTGCCTGGTTCATATTTACTTATTTATTTTCTTTGTTAGTTTAATTTATTTTGAGACAAAATCTCATGTGTAGCCTTGTTTGGTTTGGGATTATCTATGTAGACAAGGGTGAACTTCATTTCACAGAACTCTGCCATCTGCTGCCTTACAAATGCTAGCTAGGTTTACAAAAGTGCACCACCACATCTAGTCAATGTTATCTAATGTTTTGACCTACATATACACATATATGTATATACATGCTAAATAACCCACACAGCTACAATACATATTTTCCTATATGGGGCACATATTCCGTAATATAATACTCAATAAGATTTTAAGAAAACATTATATTAAATAAAGGCGTGATTAATTTGAATTTGGATAGTAGAAAGTCTGGTCATAGTGACAAGGACCTAGAAGTTTTCCTAGTAGTGATGGGGGAGGGGAGGAGCTAACACAGAAATAAGGAAGTCACAATTCTAGACATCCCTCCTCATTGACCACCTTGTAGTGCTACCTTGCATTTCTGATTACTCTGCAATAAACATCCTGCACATAAAAGTTGGCTAGCTCAAGTTAGTTTTCTAGCTGTGTTGCTAGCCCAGGACATAAATAGTTCTCAAGATGTGAAATAGATATGACAATAAAAGTGAAGTAGGAACAAAACGAAAGGCCAATGACACTATGTGCTGTTTGGTAGCTTCATTGCTACACTTGAGGAGTAGGTTGGTCAAGTCTAAAATATGTCATGAAAGACTAAGATAATTTTTCCCAGGCAGTGTGATAGTGTTCTCTTACCTCCTTAAGAACAGGAGATAGAAGTCTGGGTGATTGGGGTCACTGTATGTCCACAGACCTGGAAACAAGCCTACTTACACTTGACAGAAGACATAGTGTGCCTCCCAAGCTTATCTTTGAGGATATTGATTTCCTTTTCAAAATTTTCAGCACTTCTACTGACATCTTGGCTGAGGAAAGTCTATCTTTCTATTGAAACATATTTTCCCCTTTTCTGTAAACATACAGTGGAAATTGCTCACTTTATAGCTTCAAAGCGTAATAGTCACTTTGTATTTCTTGAACAGGCCACACAAAAAAAATTAAGCTAAGAATCCTGTTTGTTGATTAATCTTTGTAATATTTTGCAGCCTAATTATGCTGGACCACATTCTTGCTCACAGCAGTCTCATTTGGAATTTAAATCACAACACATTGGCTTGTCCATTAAAATTCAAAAATAAAACATTTGAAGTTGACCTTTCACACAATGCGAAACACATATCCACTGATTTTTTTTCACTTCATTTGTATATTGTTATGTACAGACACTCTGGTGCCACTGTGAATGTATAGAGATTATAGGACCGCCTGCAGGCTTAAGAGACTTCCTCCTTCTACCATGTGGGACTCAATACTCAAATTCATGTCTTGAAGACTGGGGGCAAGTACCCTCATCTGCTTCATCATCTCACCACTCCTCTGCTAATTTTTTTTTATTTAAACTTTATTTATTTATTATTTATTTATTTATTTACCTTGGTGTTTGCCTGGAACTGGAACTACAGACAGTTGTTAGCTGCCATGTGGGTGCTGGGAATCGAACCCAGGTCCTCTGGAAGAGCAGACGGTGCTCTTAACCGCTGAGCCACCTCTCCTGCCCCATCCTCTGCTAATTTTTTTTTTTTTTAAAAAAACACTTTTATTTATTTATTTAATTATTTGCCTTGGTGTTTGCCTGGAACTGGAACTACAGACAGTTGTGGGTGCTGGGAATCGAACCCAGGTCCTCTGGAAGAGCAGACAGTGCTCTTAACCGCTGAGCCATCTCTCCAGCCCCCCTCTGCTAATTTTTAAAAGCAATAAAAAGATAAAAGTTCTCCAAGTTTCTATTTTATTTAAAACCCTTTAAAATATAAAACAGAGGTAAACAGAGGTAAACCCATACAACAAAGAAGAATTTTCAGCCTAGAGATAAAGGGCATTCGTGTGTGTGTGTGTGTGTGTGTGTGTGTGTGTGTGTGTGTGGAGTGTTGTCTGCTCAGATATAAAAGGACATTGATGTCAAAATATGTGAAAGTCTGTACCAAGTAAAGACAGTCGTGCATACCCATGACCCATATTCAGGAAATGTGTGAATGTACTTAAGTGACTCAGACCCATGTTCAGTTTTCTCCCCAGTAAAAGAAAATAATGAGTCATATTTGGAGGGTTATATGAAAATCATATAAGGCAATTATGTAAAATACATAAAAGGGGAAAGAGCATTTAATGAGCTCTTACACCAAAAAATATTAAGTAATTTTTAAAGGTTATTTTAATGTTTATGAACAAAAATTTAAGGATATGCATATAAACAAAATTTTCAGAAAGATTGTTTAAAGACTTTAGAACAGGTCACAGGCAAACATCCAAGAGTTTCTATTTATTTATGAACTTAGTCCTTAAATACGTTTAAAGAATTTATTATTTGTTTTATTATTTGTGTGTTTTGCTTGCCTGTGTACTTGTGCAGCATATGCATATTTGGTGCCTGCAGAAATCCAAAGAGGTAGTCCTAGGCATCATGTGGGCACTGGGAATGAAAAGGAGTCCTCTGTAAGAGCCACAGTTGTTCTTAACTGCTGAACCATCTCTCCACCCTAATCTTTAAACTTCTGCAGTGAGTAGAGCTTTAGTACTGTGGTACAAGACCTTTGCCCTTATAAAAGTAGAACTGTAGTAAAATGATTAATACTGTGTGAAAAGAATGAAGAGTGAAGCCTTCTAAATGTTTGGTCTAGTTGTGCTGCAACTGAGATTGAAATCTTGAGGATTTTTGTACATCTGTGAGCTGTTGATTACTCATCTCTAAGGACAGGATACAACAATGACATTTTATGTAAATTTTAATACCTTAATTCCAACATTGGCTAGTATGAAGATCTCTTCTTGTTTACGGACAGGATACAACAATGACATTTTGTGTAAAATTTAACACCTTAATTCCAACATTAGCTAGTATGAAGATCTCTTCTTGTTTACTGATAGAGGAATTTAGAAACAAAGACAATGGCACCACAGAATTTGACAGTATGGAATCCAGGGAGTGAAGAGAGGAGAGGCATTTAAGTGTGCCTGAGGCCTAGATATGAGCAAGAACTGGGTAGTTTCTAGAAGCTAAAATAAGCTTAGCTGATCTTGAGCAAATTACAGTTTATTTAGGAAAACTGTGATATGCCCACTGAAGTGAGGAATGGTGAAATCATTCCTTGTCCTCAGAGTGTTTTATGGTGAATGACTGTTGATTGTTGGATTACAAATCTATGAATGATAAATTAATTTGCTGCTATGCCTTTTTACTTTATCATAAGTTAAAATTTTGAGAAATGATGATAGGAAGCAACAAATCCACTTGACAGGCCAGAAAAGACCCAACCAAGTGACATAGGAGTCTTCAAGAAGAGAAGGGAGCTAGCATTCTTGCCTTAATCCACTAAACAGAGAAATTCACCTATTATATGCCAATTTTCTGGGTCTAGCTCCTGGGAATATGGCAGTGAACAAGATATTTCACTTGAGTGTACAGAGGAGATCAACTGACAACATACACCTACACATGAAGCTTCCTGTGTGCTACTCATAGCTAAGCAGGCTATAGCTCAGGATGACCTGTAGAAAAACACCTAAAAACTTGAAATTCCTACCTCCTTTCAACTCATGTCTAATGTTCTGTTTATTTGTGGCTCTGAGAATGATAACTGAATGCTTTACTTGCTTTCTTAGTATGTGACAGCATTGACACCCAACATCTATTGACAAGGAAGAAAAACGTGTGCACATATCCATGTATAAAGTGTACTGTTACTACAGTTAGAAGGTTTATTTTTTTCATCTATATTATGAGAAAGTTTGGCACATAATCTCCAATAGTAGAATCACAATTTTCTTTCCTTAGGCTATAGTGACATTAATATGCTTAGATTGAAATAAAATATTCATGCATAAAGTGAAAAGCATAAAATTTTAGTTCATAGTACTATAAAAAGGTTAATTTTAACCCAAAATTTGAAAAGTATTAAAGGTAATAGGCAAGAAAAATATTTTTAAGTTTCACAAGATGAGCTGTATAGGGAAGAATTTAAACTAGGATCATAGTTAGTTTTACTCATTTTAAACTGAGATGGTAATAAAAAAAAAGTGAGGGAAGGCCCACAGTAATATCCAGTAGAAGGAAGCACATGTCCTATGCCTCTTAAAAATACTGTAAAATATTCATTTTACTACATCTGTACAAGGTCTGTGAAACAGTGCTGTCAATGAACAGGATTGTTATTCTCTAGGGAGATAAATTGGTGATCACAGAAAGTATTACTATAGTCATGTCATTTATACTACTGCTAAAAACCAAGATTTTTTTCTGTTCCTAGTGTTACAGGGTGGAAAATAGTTGGAATACTTGATATTAGAAGATACAGATGCTATATATTTTTGGGCATTTATTTCTTTTATGTGTATGTAAGTGTGCCTATATGGGCTTACATGCATATCTACTATACATGTAGCTAAAAGCCCAGAGAAGCCATTGGATCTTCTGGAACTAGAGTCATGTTAATAATAGAAAGTGAACCCAGGTCCTGTACAAAAGTAGAAAGTACTCTTAGCTCCTGAGCCACTTAATGCAGCCTACCTATATAATTAGTTTAAATAAAAAGCAAAAACAATAGTCTCCTCAAAGGTTATCTGATCTTTAGATATTTGCATTCTCTGAACTTCAGTTGTTTGCATTCAATATGAGATGCAAAAAATGCCCACCAAATTTCATAAATTAGATGTTCAAAAATGTGAGACTGAAATAATGCTGTTTATGAATGTAAAATATGTATGGTATGTGTGTTTATTCATATATATGTGTGTGGTGTGCATTTTTATGTATGTGAATTTTTATATATGTATCTACTTATGGGTATATGGAGATGCTTAGGCAGAACATTGTCCCTCTTTTATGTCCCAGCATTTAAATTTATCCATTTTGCAATGGCTCACAATAATACATTATCACTGGTGTGTCTACCACAACTAACTTTCCCCAGCCAGCAGGGTCTTCAGCGTGGACCTAGACCTGGGAAGGAAGCAAATGGAAGGCAGGAACACAAAGAACAGAAGGACAAGACAAATCTCTCTGTTCAAGTTCTCCTAAGCTTTATTATTACAGTCAGTATTTATACAGAATCTCTGCCAGGCAGGTAGCTGGGAGGAAAGGGGTGAGATGTTCAAAAGAATGTGAGGGGAAGTAACAGACAGGGTACAATTGATATGGAAATCTATCTGTTATCAGTTGAGGGTCTGGGGAAGGTTACCTTGCTGATCTGAGGTCAAAGAGAAAGCCTGAAGTCATGGATTAGCTTAACAATAAGAGTGTGTAGTCTCTGGTATTTTGCTATCTAGGGTATAGGCTGCTGGCTAGCTGTAGAAGCTAATTTATAAAATATGGCTAAGTTGACTTTGGCTCCCAACAACTAACAAGCTTCCGCCACTAGACAATGCACTCAAATTCAGCAAGTACTAAAACTGAAAGCCAACACTCTTGGTTGTAGTCTGAACCTACCAGATGCTAAAGTAACGCAAATGTTTTTAGTTTCTATTTTATATTCAAATTATGGTAGTCTTCAACTGTGGTATTAATGTCTTCCTGAGCATGAGAAGATAGCATTTGTAGAATCCACACTACTAAATATGAAACTCAGTTAGGTAATTTTTCTTTAGCAGAAAAATTGGCTTAATAGTTTTAAGTGTCTTAATATTACAGATTGGAAGGTTTTATATTGACCATCCCACTGTTGTCTACACTACGTGACTTTCACCTGCTTCTTTAGAATCATAAAGAAGAACAGAACACATTATAAAATAATACACTTATCTTCCATTGTATATTTTTTCCTTGAAGTTTCTTTCAGAAAATGAAAGTCATCTTTGTTTTCACTTTTTTGCACTTACACTTTTACCACATGTACATTCAATCTGTCTGTCAAACACAGATACTCTCCTTCAGCCACGATAATAAATAAATTATTAATTAAAATGAGTGAAAAGATTTGGAAACACACATTGGGATTATGTTTCTTCCTTTGTTTTCAAAAAAGGGATGGAAAGATGCTACCAGTACAACTGTACATGCCAGAGGAACATCTCTATTAAAATGACACTCTAAGGACCTGGATGCATTCTAGGGGCAGGGCCCAGGTCTGTGAGTGAACTTCCACAGCAGCCAATGGATTCAAAGGTTGGATTTGTTCCAGAAAACTACAAAGGCTGCTATACCTTACCACTTTGCTCAATCCTGGAATGTCAAGGTGTGTCACATATATATTTTTAAATTAAAAACTCTTAAAAGTTTTTCTTTAAAGACCCCCGCCTGTTGGGGCAACAGTCTCTTACCTCCTTCTGCTGTGCCAGAGCTAGGTTATCGACCTGGGTTCTCGTTGTCTGCAGGTAGCAATAAAATCCCCACTCTTATCAACGTGTCCAGCCTCCCTGGTGGAAATTCTTACACATGGGCATAACAGACACCAACCTACATAAATGTGATTCTGACAATGTTAAAGGGAAATATTGCCTATTCAATTAATATTCAGATCATTAATGAAGCATCTCTTTTAATATCTGCTCCAGCGGCCTCATGAGTGTTTTATCTTGGGTAACACATATGTGGCACAACATTTGAGTTTTCAACACTGAAATGCTAAAAGAAGCCCAGAAAAATGATAAAAATTGGGTCTATGCCACAGACAAAAGAATACAAGCAGAAGGGTAAGCATCAGGGTCATCACAACTGATGATGAAAACCATGATAACAGGACAGGGGTTGGTGAAGAAAGAAGGTTAAGGAAGGAGTGCATTCCCTCAGTTCATAAGTTCTGACTTTGACAAGTTTCACAGGAAGAACCTGGAACCTTATCACCCAAGAAAAGACAGCAGCAGAGTTATCTTGAGAGAGTTAGTGACTACTAAGCATGGCAATGAGAAAATTGAGTTATAAGGCCTCCTATGTGACTAATGCTGAAGATAATGGCCTGTGAAGTGGGCAGCTGTGATGGCTATTGTGGGCTGTCATTTCAGGAGGAAGCCCAGGATTTCACAGCAATGTGTAAAGAAGTGTGGTACTTGTCATGCTTCGCAGGGCTGCATTTTGTTCCATGTGTCCCATATGTGGCTGCTACCTGTGTGCCTCAGTACAAGCACAATTGACCTTGGAGCTTGACTTTGAGTCTCTAACTGAAAGGAACATTTCTCATCTGTGGTTCCTGAGAACTGGCCTGTTCCCTGATCATTTCCTCACATTAAGGGTGTGGCCATATTTGGTTTTGAAGGACCCTGGGTTCTAGGGTTTGACCCAGGCATTCAGTTCAGGTATCCAGCAGAGCACCCCCCCATGAGAGCAAGGAACTAAAGTCTAAAGTCTGTCCCAGGAAACAGAGTGACCCAGCCCAGATAGCTGTAATCAACTCAGATAGGACATAATGGTCTGGTCGAACCTGTGATTAAAATACCAGAAGTTCCAAGCAGAATAGCGGTGACCAACACCCCCGGTTGTAAAAGCCCCCTAACCAGCTGGTCTTAAGGCAACCCCATGACCACTGTAAGCAACCTTATGATTATAGTGTGACCTTTAAAGTGACCAATCATGTGTTGCCCCTGTTGCTATGGTGATTTTATGGTCTTAGCCTTTAAAAGAGATATGTGATTGCCACTCCCTTGCTACTCCCTTGCTTCCCGAGGCAGGGTGGTAGCCCGCCTGCAGATGTAATAAACCTCATGTTATTTTACATCAACGGCCTGGAGTCTGGGTTCTTGGGGCCCCCCTTCCCGAGGATAGTACCCTAAGTCTGGGGTCTATCAGTTTTCAGCCTACTGGAGATTATAAATATTCCAAAATGATCGTAAAGAAAATATATTAAATCAATCTTCATGTACATCACTAGTTAACTGTTATTTGTTAGAATAACTATATAGAAATTAAATGATCCAAGAGTACCAAAATTAAATTAAAATGAAAATGACAACAAAATACCCCAAAAGCTAAGACACTGGAGGATATGTAATGCTTATGAAGAATTAGAAATAAAGCCTGAACCCAAACTTTGAATGCTTAATGAGAAGAACTATAGTCATTTTACACTAACATACAAAGATAGTTTTGTTTAATTATAGGAAATAAAATCTATGACTACGTTTTTGAAACTGAATAAATAATTTAAACTTTGATGAATATCTAAGTTATACAAAACTCAATTTAAATAACTTATTTATTTAGATAAGCTCTTACATCTTAAGGGCATAAGTCATGTATCTAAGGCATAATTCTGTTCTTATGCCTTAGATACATGACTATTTACTAGATTAAGACACTCCTCATAATCACAATATATATTATTTTTACAACTGGATAAAAAAAAAACTGGCATTTAAAATGGTCAGTTTACCAACAGTCAGATAACTGGTCAGTGCCATTCAACAATCTTACCTTTCTGTCTCATTGTTCCTTTCTGCCATAAATCCAAAGTAATGGTGCTCTGAGTTTTAAAGAACTTAAAACATCTAAATAAACTATATTTTTCAGTGCCTATCAGAGTACCTCTTCTGTTTCTTACATTCTGGCCAGCAGGGTCTTTAGCATGGACTTAGACTTGGCAAAGAAGCAAATGGAAGGCAGGAACACAAAGGAACAGAAGGACAAGATAAATCTCTCTGTTTAAGTCTTTTTAAGTTTTATTATTACAGTTAATATTTATATAGAATCTCTGCCATGTAGGTAGCTGGGAGTAAAGGGGTGGGATGTTTAAAAGAATGTGAGGGGAAGTAACAGACAGGGTACAATTGATATGGAAATCTATCTGTTATCAGTTGAGGGTCTGGGGAAGGTCACCTTGCTGATCTGAGGTCAAAGAGAAAGCCTGAAGTCATGGATTAGTTTAACAATAAGGGTGTGTAGTCTCTGGTATTTCGCTATCTAGGGTATAGGCTGCTGGCTGTCTGTAGAAGCTAATTTATAAAATATGGCTAAATTGACTTTGGCTGTCAACATTACACACACAAACACACACACATACACACACACACACACACACACACACACACTCATGCGCGCGCACGCACACACACACATGCACACGCACACACACTCACAAAGTGAAGCCAGGGTCTGTTTGTAAATAGGGTCTGTTTGTAAATACTGAAGCAATGCTTAGGTTTACTCTTTTAAGTCTCTACAGCTCTGTTTTCTGTGAGTCAGCAATGAAGCTCTGACTAATTGGCACAGTGATGCATGCAATTTTAGAGCATAACTCAGAAAAACAAAGACCAGTTTTTAGTCCAGGTTGATGTCTCCGAGAAGCAAGCATTCTTCTAAACTGAAGTTGTTTACTTTTATCTTGAGGTCAGGAAGCTCACCAAACAACCGCTTCTGAGCTGCTGCCGACATTAATTTGGAGAAGGCAGTTTCTTCTGTAGTGGTAAAGGGAAGATAAAGGACCATGGAAAGAAGCCATCTGCCCACCACAGAGATTCCTATCACCTCACTCTCTACCTTCCATCTCCAGAAAGAGTTTCCCTAAGTACGTCAGATAGAAGAAGATTCTCTAAATGTTCTAAATCAGTCTGGTTTGAAAGAAAGAAAATCTAGATCACATAAAAGGAGTTGGCAAAATAGTGCTTGAGAATTAGCAGTCTCTAAAGTGAGGCAGTGGGCGTGAGTGTAAAGTATATTGAAAGAGGAAATACATACTCTTTCCAGCATAATTAGTTCTTGCAAAACCCAAAGACTTCTGTCCAATGAGGATTATATTCTCCATCCTAAAGGACTAAGCAAATTCTTGTGAGCCATTATAGTACGTAGAACACAAAATTGAAACAAATGAAAGATCCTCCTCTGCCTGATAACAAAATGGATCCTTGCACAGGCTGGTATTGTGGGTAAATTTGGAGATCTTACTTTCTGGAGGTTAGGGAGATGTCTCAGTAGATAAAGCAATTATTGTGTAAACATGCAGATCAGGATTCAGATCTCCATAACCAAATTAATACCAAATGGACATGGCTTCTGTAACTCCTGCATGGAGGCAGAGCAATTTGATCACCTAGGTGAGTCAAACTGTCAAGCTCTTGCATCAAATGAGAGATTCTATGTCAATGTATAACATGAATAAGAGTGTAAGAAGACACCCAACATCAATCTCTGCTTGATAAAAATAAAAAAAAAAATTCTAGGATAATCGTTTCAGAAAACTAGTTTGTAATGTGTCTCAACCTATCAAGGATCTCTTCCTGTGTGTCCTAGTCATTAGTTTTCTCTGTGTTGCAATTTTCAGAATCCTCACTGTCACTGTTAGCTTCTCACCCAATCCACACTACCCCAATAATTTCATTTTACCTTCCAGGTGAAGGTTGCTATCTCAAATAAGATTGTAATCTTGCTCGCTTTCATCTTTTTATTTTTAATTATTTAGCCTATCACTCTCAGTTGTCATCTTGAGTTTTAAGTTATAAGCATAGCATATGTCATTTGCATCCTTGAAGAACAACATATACACTGTTTGCTCTGTTCAGCCTTCTTTTTTATGCCAGTGTTATTTTATCATTATTTATCCATCTTTGATCAGTATTTATTTGATCAAGTTTAGTATCATGTTTTCCAGGAAACTTTAGTTTTCGTTTCCCATTTATGTCATTTCTTCCTGTTTTGTCTCCTCTAGAATTTTTTATGTATCTACATTAATGATTTGAATGCATATATAATTGCCGTGTATGTGTCTGTGTGTATGTGTCTGTGTGTGTGTCTAAGTGTATGCCATGTATGTGCACATGTGTGCATATGTGTGTACATATAATTAATGACCTCACATGTATGTAGGGAGTCTTCCTCTACAAACACTCCTCCTTGTTTATAAGGCAAGGTCTCTCGATTGAAGACAGACAGAATTCACCAATACATGTGGTCTAGATAATCAGTTTGCTTGAATGTATCCCTGTCCCCCCCTTCTGAGCCTTAGCATTACTGGTGGGCCAGCCAGCACATACCTCTAGCATTTCTGTCAGTTCTGGTGATCTGATCACTGCTCCTCATGTTCATGCATTAAGCACTTATTGCCTCAGATATCTTCTCAAAACAATGTTGTAATACTGACATTTTCACACTTGATATTGTCTATTGGTTGTCATCCTCCAAACAATGTAAGCTCCATACAAACATGCACGGGGTTCTCTGGTTTTTTCGTTACATTTACAACCCTTTAAAACTTGCCAGATATAAAATATAACCCAGATTTCTTTTTTGAAGGAAAAAAGGAAACAAGTTCAACACTTAAAGCAGGAATTTCTGTCAAAGACTACAATGCCTGCTGTTATGTTATTTTTTTTTGTTTTTGTTTTCAAATTAGAAAAGAAAATCCTATTAAATTTCCAAAGATAAAATGAAAGAATTACTTCCCTCAAAATGGATATCTTTTACAGAAAAGTAGTTTGATAAATCATCTGAATTTGATATTCAGTTGGTGTGTTATAAAATAAAAAGCAAGGACTAAAGTTATATATATTCAATTAATTCATTTTATATACAAATAATACATAAATATATAAAATATATATGAAATTTTATCTAAAGGACAAAAGCCCTTGGCAACAGAAAATTTCTGGGTCTGATGGGTGAGAAGTTTAAATCGTGAACTGGCAGTAAGGCTGGGCAGTGGCAGCCCGGATTAGTGGTTTTATTTATAAAGCTGCAATTTCCCCAAGCAGGATGGGCACATCCACTTGCTGATTTATGCCCTTGTCAAGGGAAGCCAAAGAACGATAATTCTCCCAAGCTAAGCCTTCCTTTGGGATGATATTTAGTCACTTCACTCCCCAAACACTTGATCAATTATACCAACCTGTTGACACCCCAGGACACATTTAAGATGATGTCTTTCATGCAGGAGACCTCCACAAATCCAGTGATAGATGCACTTCCTCTCCAGGTTCAAAAACACTCTTACCTGTGTGGTAGCCTTTACTGCTTGGCTCTGAGTCAAGACCCTTACGCAGTGAATCATGGAGCTGGACATTTCCTGAGTCCCTGCATGCTGCCTTCACCTTGTCAGATCAGTAGCAGAGCATATAACCTTGCTCAGACTCAGCCTGCTCATTTGCACAATATAAATCAATCTTCAATTATTCACTCTAACTTTGTATTATTTGACCCTGATATGCTCCAGGCCATTTAAACAGTTTGTAAATTGTGAATTATTACACAAATACTACTTTAATGAATATGAAATTATCTTTCCTTTTGATCTGGCTGTTATCCTATCTAAGTCCTTGAGGAGAAGACTTTGCTTTATTTATATGTCTGTAGTGTTGAACACGGTGTCTAGTGCATTGTTGCTTAAGACAGGCTCATTCAATTGATTCCAGGTCAGTGCCAACCAACCAACAGGATGGTCATTTTCACACAATGTATAAGCCCCTCTTTCACTTGTTCCAAGGTAAGAGTAGTCTCCATCCTCTTAGATTTATGAGCAATAAATGTAGAAATCAACATTGAGTCAATGCACATGGAGTTGATAATATATGCAATCTTGTGGGTGTTTAAGTTTGGGAGATTCAGATGTTTCCTGAGAAAGTGTTTGTAAAGCAAATCTTTAATGCAGAGAGGAGTCATTTTGGGGGCAGATGGAATGGTGCACAGACATATATTTTATGTAGTTCATCACTAAGATTTTAAAAATATCGGCTAGGGATGGTGATACAGCTGAGGGCAAAGCACCAGCCTAGTGTCCATAAGGTACTGGGTTTGGTGTCAAATGTATATATATATATATATATATATATATATATATATATATATATATACACATATGCAGAGTGGAAATGTTCAACTAGGTATTGAGTTATGTCCCCCATCTTTGTGATTTTAATCTGACAGCTTTATAGTTGAAGTTTTAGAGTTATTACTGGATCTCAGCAGATTCAACTCACTTGCAAATTCCCCATTAAAAGGAAATCACAAGTATATAATTTAAAAGACAAGTGTCTCTGAACAAAAATTTCATCAGATATCAACTTTGAACTCTCAAATAAAGAACAACTCACTAAATCAAAAAAAAAAATATGGCTGAAGTACTCAGTTGTCATGAATTCACCATTTTGTCCATGGATACAAATTGAATAATATCACATAAAATTATCTAATCAAGATATGTTTTCATAGACATATACAAAATCTCTTCTGAAAAATAATTTAGTAATATACTTTTGACTTGTTATCACAGATTGTTACAATAAATAACTCGATGCCAAATATTAAAGCAGTCCCTTTGGAGCAAACCAATACTAGCCACAATCTATCTTCTCTAATATCCTGTGGAGAAGCCCATGAAATGGATTGTATTTCTCTTAAAATGCAAACTTAAATTGCACCAGCACTTTGCTTTTCTTCAGAATATTTTTATAACTTCTTCATCTCTCTTAAGAAAACTGTGTGATGTTATTTTTCTTAACCACTTACATACCTCCGCTGACATTTTAATATGCTAGATATACTGTCTGTCTGTTTATACAATAGGGGTCTTTTCTAAATGTCTTAAATCCTTCTGATGGCTCAGATGTTTGGAAAATTTTCACACAATTTTTTACCCTTTAAGGTGATATCACTTACCTTTAAAATGTGTGCTAAAATTAAAGAACATTTTCCAGTATGTCACCTATTTAATTCAGATTTAGACTTTCTTTTTTTTAAAAAAAAAAAAAAAAAAAAAAAAAAAACTTTATTTATTTATTTGCCTTGGTGTTTGCCTGGAACTGGAACTACAGACAGTTGTTAGCTGCCATGTGGGTGCTGGGAATCGAACCTGGGTCCTCTGGAAGAGCAGACAGTGCTCTTAACTGCTGAGACATCTCTCCAGCCCCAGATTTAGACTTTCAATGGTAAGACAACATGACGTTTCAAATAATGACCTATGTATTGAGACAGACTTGAAGCCTACCTTCAATTCTGAACTTTTTTCACTGTGATCCTGCTACTTAACCAATCTCAGTTTTCTCAGATTCCTTATTTGACAAAAGGAGATAAAGATGAATGACAGAAAGTATTGTGGTTTTTGTAAGCATGAGAAAAAATAATGTCTATAAATTTCTTTATGAAAATAATAATATAAAATAAAATAAAAAATAATGTCTTTATTTCTTTATTAATCTTCAGAAAGAAAGCATGGCTTGTTATCATAGAAATATTCTAAGTGTTACAAGCAGATAGAAAAAGTTGGAAATGACTTGTGGGAACCCATTGCAGAGGCTGGTTTAATCGAGAAAGCAGTGAGACTTCATAGTAAAGTGGGCCGGAAATGTTAAAATCAGAATTGCTTGTAAGAGGAAATATGTAATTCTCAGGTGTGGCCTAGGAAATTTACTAAATTTCTCAATTCTACACTTTTCACTAGCAAATAAGATAAATGATAGCTTTTATATGAAAAAAGAGAGTTCTGAGGATAATTGAACTAATCCATGCATATTAGGGAGAGGGTGAGTCTGGTGAGCACAATAAAGTCAATGTATTATAAGCAGATTTAAGTGTGCATCTGCCAGGAGTGGAGACTGAACTAAGCAATATTGGGGCAATGGAACCATGGGACTGCCTGCAGCCTGCCCAGGGATGGGATGGGGATTTGTGGAGAAGAAAGAATGATCTGATGTAGTGGGAGGGGGAAGGGACCTTGAATAAGGATATACAAGGTTAGAAAGTGTGACTTCTTTGTTAATAATAATAATAAAAAAAGAAAAAAAAAAGAGATAACGCTAACAAGGAGTACCAAGTTATTTTGGCTTTGGCTGCTAGATTTGTATGGTTATAATTAATAAAATGTTTAGTAGTTAAAATATCTAAACCAACCACAATATTCCAAAAGACTGTCAGTAATTAGAAAGTGGAAAGTTCTGGAAAAATCTTTCATTAGAAAATAATATTTATTTCCACATCTGTACCATAATTATTGGCTGATGATCATTTCTGGAGTTTGACCAGTAAGCATTATAGAATGAAAATTTTTACAGTGCAGATTAGATTTTGGTTGGGACAAAGATAGTAGAATGTCAGAGTGTTTGTCTATATCGATGAAAAAGAATGATCTAACTTTCCTACAAGATTTGAAGTCATAATAATAATATCTACTATGAAAGATTATTGTCCCAATGTGCTCTGTCAATCTGCTGAGGTTTCTGTAAAATGATTGATCTGAAATTTTATGTTATGTTTTCTTTTCCTGTAAATTTCATTTATACCCTATCTAGTGACAAAGCAATTTGATGTTATATTTCAAAATACTTTGATAAAGTACAAGTATAGTACCCATATTAAATGCATATGAAGTAGAATCAAAGTAACTGGTGACCTATGCTACAAGTCAAAAACAGATACAAGCTACTACATAGAAGATATGTACCATAAAGAAATAAAACCTCTTTATGAAGAAAGTTTAGATAGTAGTTTAAACACTTGAAGAAATTACTTATGCTATTTTACCTTGATAAAATGAAGTTAGATATAATTCTTGACCTCAAAGAGCATCTGATACCTACAGAACTTCCTCATGTTACCTACACAACTTCCTCATGTTACATAAGAGCAAGTAGTATATCACATGCACAACTGTTTCTTATATAGCATTTCCATAGAAACCCCATTAACACTAATATATGTGATGGATCTTCAGTTAACTTTTTGAAGGAATGACACCATGAAGGGTTATATGTGGACTTGGATGGTTGGAAGAGTAGATAACGGCTAGGCTGAATGACAATATTAGAATAAATGGGTGATAACTTCAGACAGAGTATGACTATGTCCAGAGTAGATTGTAGTGAAATAAAATGTCTAATAGTTGTTAGCATGAAAAAAAATAGAATTGGACTGATAAGAAAGTGTAGAAAAACCTGGCTCTTGTGAGAATAGAGTGGCAATAATATAATTACTGCAGGATGCATAGATAATGTAGAATGTGTTAGCAGCTGCTCAGAAGTCTACTCTCCAACATTCGGGGGAATATAGGAAAGGAACAGAGGCTCTGGAGGAATTGTACAGCTCATAGATGATAAAATAACAGATTAAACATAGTCTTCATGTTTGGTGATATATTATATATTTAATAAAATGAGCCTGGAATATCAGAGAACAGAATCACACACAGTCAAACCAGGAAGGTCAGATAGTGATGACCCACGTCTTTAATTGCATCACTCAATAGAGATCTTTCTGAATTTCTGTGAGTCCAAGGCCTAACAACCAAGCAGTAATATCTCATCCCTTTAATTCTAATTTTAGGATTATGATGCAGAGTTGAACTTCAAAGTGAAACAAACTGGGTGGGATGGATATTTAAGGCAGGAAAAAGCAGAGATTCAAACATTCTGTAGGAGCCACCAGCCAGGTTGAGGATTCTTTAAGACAGCTTTACCCTGTTTGGCCTGACAACTTGGCTAGGTTAGAATTGACTGTGCTGTGTTTCATCTCTCTGATACTCTAGCTTTCCCCCAATATTTGGTTCTGGGTTTTCATTATATGCTAACTAGAGTTCATGCAATACTCATAACAATTACCTGTTTCACTTCTGGCTGCAGAGTCTCATGACAACAATTGTGCATAGTTAATAAATTAATTCTTTTCTTGATATTTTCTGCTATTAATTAAGAATACTATTAAGTAAGGGAAAGGCTGGCTGCTAATGGGTAAATAGTTTTATAGGACAGACAGCACTCAGATACATAATCTGATACAGATTGGGGAAATGCTCTTATTTTTTTAACTTAAAAAGTCACAATTTCATCACTCCAAACTACAAAACATACTTAATATCTACAATACTTTCTATTAAGCTGAATAACAAGACTAAGATTTGCAGTCTGTCCTTAGAGATCATAGTGAGCAACATATTTTTGAACACATGTGATTGATTGTAAGACACATAAGAAAATTCTGAAAAAACATTCAAAATTTATGTCTACGGTGTAGTAAATACACATTCACACAGGAGAATATTTGTCCAAATTATAAAATAAATCTTAAATAACAGGGTTTGATTTTGTCAGCCTTATTTTTCATTTGAGTTATAAATGACTCATCTAATAAATCAGGACTCTAATGATCACCATAAAGATTACAAATTCCAACACTTTAACTTGACTTATAGCTCTACCTTATAAATTCCATGTATCACTTATTATTTTGATCTACTTTCAAAATAAAATTGGATTATGAAGTTCCAGTGTAGGAAACTACAGTGACTATGAACACTTTGTTTGGCATTAGCATTATTTAGAAATTACTTAGGACCAGAAGCTTATTTTCTACATAGTTAATTTTTACACGTTGTAGATAAGTGAGAAAACATATGTGTACAAAAACATCTTATCAACCACAAGAAGGTTGTAAAACTGGTGTTTATAAACTGCTAGTGTTCATTTATTTGTTTGTTTGTTCACTTATTTTTTTATTTTACAAACTAACCATAGTTCCCCTTTCCTCTTGTCATCCCACTCAACCCCATCTTTCCTCATCCCAAACCCCCATTCTTTTCTCCCATGGCAAGTCAACAATGTCTACCATATCAGGTTGCAGGCCTGAACAAGTCCCTTCCCCCTGTATCAAGACTGAGCAAGGTTTGTTAGATATGGCTCTAGAAACAATAATTAATTTAAATGAGCAGAAATGAAAACAATCAAAAATTTTGTTTGGCTTCCTTTTCCAAAACAAAGTTTGTTTATATATATATATGTATATATATAATTTTGAGTATATCTGTGTGATGGGCCTTCACTGACTATGTGGCAATAATTCAGTCTCTGACATTGTAGGTATTTCTTAGCACTATCCAATGGTAAAGCATGTGTGTTTTCCTTTCTTCTCTCTTTAAGCATAATTATAACTAGAAACAGTTCCTCAGATGACAGTGGCCCTGTTGACTACCTTTCCATTGGATATTTTATAAGTCAAACAATATGCTCTTGTTATACAGTGTGTCTTTCTATTTATCTATAATACCGTTTGTGAAGTTGTTACTGACGAAGTTCCCTGTAGACTGGAATTCTGAACATAAGCATGTCTTGCTATAGTTTCCCTGTAGAGTTTTCTGAGAAAAAATAAACAATGAAGATTCTCAGATGTGTGTGTCAAAGGATTACATAAGAGTTTTGTGCACAAATAATTTAGAAATAATCTATTTTCCTAATTGAGTTTCTCTCCCAGGAATGTGGACTGTATAATGTCCCTACAGTCTTCTACAGAACTAAGAGCTAGGAACTCCATTCTCTAGGAACAGATTTTCCCAGAGAGATCAAAAGCCTTGTCTTTATGTGGGATTAAGAATGATGTTTTGTAATTTTTTAATTTTCATACACTGCATATTGACCTAACAGTGCAGTAAGGGACTAGATTTGGCATAGAACTTGTGAATTTAGAGAACATACCATAGTATCCTCTTTCCATTTTCATTCACTTAATTATATTTAGAGGACAAAGATATAGTGATTATTTCAAGGTTTTACAGTTAATGTATACATTTTTTCATGTAGAATTAATATTGATATTCAGACAGAAATTATCTTACAATAATTATTAACATTATTGATAACTTTTTTAAAATAGCCCTATGGGTAATATAGATATGGGCATTCATCAATGCTTGAAATTTCTCCATTGACACTATTCTGGCCATGTAAGTTTTATTTTGGCACATGGAGACATATAGTCAACTTTAGAACTCAAAATTTCCTTTATATGTGACCAGCATGCAAAATGCTCTTTCCATGTATTATTTATTCTATAATGTTCTTTATTATTTGCTGTATTAATTGTATAAAACCTTCCGTAAGACTTAACACACTAGGAAGAGGTAGTGATTAATCCCAATGTATCATGTAGTTTTCTAGTAATTTAGAGATATCCCTAATAATATTTTACATCTTTTACTTGCCACTCATATAACCAATGTCAGTAAAAGAAAGGGTGAGCAAGGTATCACAAACCCAGAAAGATAAGTAGAGGATGTACTCACTCATTAGTGGACTTTAAACAAAAAGCAAGGCATGTCGAGGCTGCAAATCACAACAACTGGACAGCTTGGGATCTGAAACACCTTGGGCCTGAACCTTGGAGCCCATTCCCTCCAGAGGAACACTTGAGCCAGTCTGGATGTTGGGATGAAGAAAGTGGATTTGCCTGGAGTGGATGCTGAACTAAGCCATATTGGGACCTTGCTGGGGAGGAGATAAGGAGATGGGGAGAAGAGAGAGTGACTGGAAGGGGTGGGAGGGTGAAAGGAGTTTGAACAAGGGGATATATGGATGAGAAATATGGCTTTATTCATAATAAAAAATAAAAGAAAGTGGAAAAGAAGAAAAAAATACTGTTTTCCAGATTTAAAGAGAAAATGAGAGTTCAAAGTGTGTGTGAAACTACCTATGTAATTTAATGAAAATTTCACTTTAAAGGGCTTCCTGGATGAGTAAAATAATGAGTATTTAGCAAGCCTGATAAATATAAGAAGCTCTAGATGCATGAAGAATATGACAGAAACTGGTGGTTGATTCTGTTCTTTAATCTCTTATTTCCCCTTAGAAAAGACTGTATTTTGTTCCAAATCTCCTCCCTCTCATCCATCAGTATCATGAGAACCTTCCTTGCCCTTGCAGCCCCAGCATTCAGAAATAATCCCTGTCCCAATCAGCCCTAACTCTCTGCGAAACACTCTCTTAGCAGTTTTACATTTAACCTTCATTTAATCTCGAGAAAGTTGTTGTCTTTTTACGACTATCATAACTTAAGGAAGAACTCAATTTCTTGAAATATATTTAATGTTTATACGCTGAACGCAAAATTGGACTTTTATTTGCAGTCCAGTCTAATGACTAATTTGGGAAATAATAGAAATTGAATCCCATGGGGTTCCATCTTTTTTGTTCTGAGGTGAAAACCAAATCTGACAATAAGATCTCTTTAAAATTGAGAGTGTAAGAAGCACTCTTTTTGTTTACCCTTGAAAACTATTACAGCATCTCACCTTTCATGGGACAGTTGCATTATTCCACAGGCTTCCCTTTCAGGCTGTGTTGGTGGTTACTTTAGAGGTATAACATATCATAACATATCATCATTTTTATGGAGAAGTAGCCAAAGACAACCAGCATGATGATCTTAGCAGTAATAGTTTCCCTAGACCTTAGTGTGATAAAGGTCCCAGCCATTTAACTGTACCTTTTACAAGCTTAAAGCTAAGTTATCTGGGAAGTAGTTTCTCTTCATTTTAAGGACTTCCAAAACCTTAACAGGTCCAGTGCTCTCCTAAAATGTTCTACAATCAACACTACTTCTGCTTCTAGTTGTCTATACATAAGCTGTTTTGACCTGACTTATCTTGGCTGGTCCTTGAAGAACACTAATTCCTCAGTGGTATGAAACAATTGATTTTGTATTTGATTTTAAGCTTATGGATAGCTTGGAGTGTCTTCAAGGAAATGTACTAAAGATACTTTCTGTTTTGGGGGAGGAGTCACCATTTGCTGCATTTCTTCTATAAGCCAGACCTTTGGATAAGTACTAAGTACTGCAGAAAACTGGATGATTAATATGTCAAATATTTCAAGAGAAACAGTTGTTTGGAAAAAGTCTTCCCGTGTCCTTCACCAATTTGTAAATCAGGTTATTTCTTTTCTTGCTCATTAAGTTTCTTATTAACAACAACAATATAATAAACAATAGAAGCTTGACCCTTCTGAAAAATTTAAATAAACACCAGAGAGATTAATTTTTTTCTTCTAAATTACCATGGCATGATATAGATGTAGAATTTAAACACAAACCTGTATATGACTGTGCAGAGCTTGGCCTATCAACCCTCTACAATATAAATAATCCACATAGAATAATCTTCATGTGCTTACGTGCCCCTTCAATCTTTTCTTTCTCTTCCTGTCTTTCTTTTCTCCCTTTCCTCTCCCCTCTTCTCTTCCTCCTTTTCTTTCTTTTACAGAAAGTTCCCATATATTCTTTAGAGTCCATTCTCTCTTAAGCTGTACTCATGGTCCATATATCAATGCTTTGTGAAGCCCCACTCCCTTTCTCTTGTTCTCAAACCTAGGCCCTCACCAACAACAGCAATCTGAGCTCATATCTGCTCTCAAAATTCCTTGGAAGATAAAAGAAACAGAAGTTTTAAAGATCCCACTGGAATATTCACTTTAATTTTCTTGATAAAAAGCAACCTTTTCTGGGGTGAAATGGACTTAATTTGAGCTATCCTGGTGGTTAAAGATATTGAAAATATTTATGTACTTTCATTAACCATTTCTACTTTATCTATTGAAAACTGTGATTGTCTTATTAGCCTATTCATTAATTGGTTCTTTTGGTTTCTTGGGGGGGTGTCTTTACATATTCTAGATATCAGTCTCTCTCTCTCTGTCTCTCTCTCTCTGTCTCTCTCTCTCTCTCTGTCTCATACACACACACACACACACACACACACACACACACACACACACACACACTTAATATTTATGTTTTGGTTGTCACTGAAGAAGTTAGATTTTTTTTCTAGTGTTCATATAAATCTCTTTGTGAACTCTTGATTTTATGTTCTGTGCTATTAGAGCTCTTTCCTGAAGTTCTTGCTTTATCTGTATCTTGCCAAGCCTTTCTTATGTTTTCTTCTAAAAATAGTGGCAAGGTTAGAGAAAGGAGTAATCTCCACCCAAACCTGATGGAAATGAAAATTATTCAAGTCTTCATGGAAATCATAATAGTGAACACTAAGACACTAAAAGTAAAACTTCATGTGTCCAGGCAATATCTTTCCTGGTTTTATGTCCAAAAAATTTCAGATCAACAAACAAAGGACATATGGATTGTTGTATATTGACCTATATTAGATACTTCTTACAGTACCTCAATTATTTAATTATCTTAGGTATTTTTCAATATAGTGAATGAATAAAAATATGTATTATATCTATATTTATATATATAAATATTATGTATATACATATATATGGATTTATCCAAGCATAGACATTGGTGAAAATTATGTTCTTCAGAGAAAAATTGCCATAGCTGAAGAAATTCTTATTTAACAAAATAAGTCAGTGTCAGGAAGACAAATACCATGCTTTCTTTCTATCTGTGAGTCTAGATTTTATATCCATAAATACATAAAAGACATAAAAGTAGAAACAAACCTCCCCTGGGGAATGAATATAATGCATAATAGGGGTGGTGTGTAAGAAGAAGGTAAGAAACAGAGGAAGGGAAAGTGCATGGCATACTTGCACGAAAATGATTTTTATGAACTTCATCACTATGTCGAGTGAACACACTGCATCAAGAAGTCAGATTTAAATAATAATAATAAAAAACTAGGAAACAGTGTGCTGGATAGATTTTTTTTTTGTAAACTTGACACAAACAAGAGTCATCAGAAAGGAGGGATGTTCAATTAAGAAAATGACTTATAGATTTGGGCTCTAGGTAATCCTGTAGACCATATAATTAATGATTGGGATGGGAGTGCCCAACCCATTTTATTGGTTTTGGGTTTATAACAAGGCAAGCTGAGCAAGGCACAGAAAGCAAGCTAGTAAACAGCATTTCTCCATGCCCACTGTATCTTGTCCTGCCTCCATGTTCCTACTCTGTTAGAGTACTTGTCCTGATTTTCTTCAATAATAAACAGTGATTTCACATCATAGCATAAGCATAATAAATCCTTCTCCTCAAGATTTTCTTGGTATTTTAACCATAAATAGTACAGAAATGTCTACCTGGATCATACCATATTTCTGTGACAGTGCTGACCATGTAGTCTTGAAGAGGTTTATAGAAAGACTTTGGAAATTAGGTCTAAAATAGTCAATGAATCTTGGAAGTTCAGTGGGCTGGTTTGTTGCAGCTTAAGAATTTTGAGAGCAATGCTCTGTGAGGTTTCAGAGACTGGAAAAGACTCTTTTTGTATGAAGAATCTATGGTATCTGGTCAGCTAGTGCTGAAGAGTCAGCTGTGATTAAAAAACCAGCAACATTGAGGTAAACTCTTCTGAGAAATGTTTCCTCTAGGTCAGCACACAGAAGCTGTGTTCTATTACAGCCAAGACTGTAGCTCGTGCTGGTAGCCAAATTTAGTAGTGTTAAGACTCACTCAGGTGTAACTGATGTTGAAAGCATTAAGGGGTTACAGGGAGCAGCTGAGACTGGGCACTGTGTAGGAGGATTGGTGTCCCTGGAGCAAGCTCAGAAGAGGCTTTTGGTGAAAGCACAGCGAGAGAACAAAGCATTTTTTTGAGATGCTAGTATTGGTGAATACCTACAATGATGGAGTGGGGCCAGTTGGAGCCCAGAAGACAAACTGTGCATGCTACAGAGTACAGAACCAGGGAGGCGACCCAAGTGCCTTAGAGGAGCCTAAAATATCCTGAGCAGAGTTTGGACAGTAAGTTATTTACACAGTTGGAATTTAGTTTTCCTATTATTTGACTGTTACCATGCCCTGTTTATTTTCTCTTAAAATAAAAAAAAAACATTTATTTTTGATTTTATAGGACACCACAGATGAGAGACTTTAAACATTTAAAGAGATTTTGACATTTTACAAAGTATTTTGTGTTTAAGAAAGACTAGATATTTTAAAGAGACTGAATTATTAATATGTTTTCCTTTTTAAAGACTGGAACTTTATAAGCTTGTGAAAGGAAAAGTTTCGGGTACTGATTCATCTGTGTGTCAGGTTGATTGAGCTGGCCAGTGGATTAGCACTGCCTACTTTTATGTCAACTTGGCACAAGCTAGAGTTATCAGAGAGAAGGGAGGCTCAATTAAGAAAATGCTTCCATAAAATTGTAGGTCAAGCACTGAGCCTAGATCTGTGAGTCCTCCTGAAGAAAGGGAGAAGGGATTGTATGAGCCAGGGATGTCGAGGTCATGATGATGAAACCCACAGAGATAGTTGACCTGAGCTTCCCTCTGGATCATCAGTTAGAGAATCTGTAAGGCAGTGACCTAGGCAGGCCCTCTAAATGTGTGTGACCTTTGTGTAGCTTGGTTTATTTGTAAGGCTCCTAGCAGTGAGATCAGGACCTGGTGTGTAACTGGCTTTTGGGAACCTGTTTCCCATGCTGTTTCCCTTAGACTTCATGCAGCAGAAGAGTTCATCTTGTTATGCCATGCTATATTCAAACCCATGAGAATAGTGCCTTTTTCTGAATGGAGATGGAGAAGAAGTGGGTGGAAGGGCAGAGGTTGTATGGGAGTGGGGGTGGAGGAGAAAATCATGGAGGGAAGACTGTGGTTGGTATGTAAAATAAAAGAAAAATGCTATTTTTTTTTAAAAAAAAGAATGTGCTGTAGGCAAGCCTGTAGCATTTTCTTAATTAGTGCTTGATATGAGTGGGCCCCGCTAGTTGTGGGTGGTGCCACATCTGAGCTGATGATCCTGAGATCTATATAAAAGCAGACTGAGCAATCCATGGAATCAAGCCAGTATCTCAGTGGCCTCTGCACCAGCTCCTGATTCCATGTTTCTCCTCTGTTTGCAGTCCTGCCCTGTCTTTCTTTGATGATGAATAGTGATGTGAAAGGAAGTGTAAGGAAAATAAACCCTTCCGTCTCCAACTTGCTTTGGCTATTTTTTTTTTCATCATAGCAATAGAAACCCTAATTAGGACACTCGAAGTTTGACAGGCAGATTGAAATAGCAATTAGCCAAAGTTTTGAGCATTCAGGAGAAAGATGAGCATCTTTTGGCTAAAAACACATTCATCCACTCACCCTTCCCAAAAGAAGTTATAAACCTACCAAAAGTGACTACCACCTACAATCCCAGGCTTTCTGCTGGTGCCTTGGTCTCACAGAAAGAGACATTATAACTGCTTCCCTATCAAGGGCTACAGGATGTTGTTTCTTTAGGCAAATGGGGAACCCTAAGTATTTGACCTATAGATCATGAGTTGTTTGTTTGCACCAGTATAACCGGTGGGCCAAAATATCTGTTCCACATTCTTAAGGGAACTGGAAACACTGCCCTATGCTTATTTGTTTTTATCTTATATCTCATGTTATTTATCTTCTCTGAGCTATTGAACAGAAGGTTGCTAGTAACTCCCTCATTTGGGTTTTGCTTTATATTTTTCTTCAGAAGTCTTGATACACTAAAAAATGCTGAAAAACATATCACAGACAGTATTGGCAAGCAATAAGCCTGCAGTACAACTTAATACATGCCTCAAAACCTAAGAATGACAGGTCAGATTCTCCTACTAAGGGAGTCACTTGCATCATAGGGATGTCAGTAAGGAATGGAGAATCACATAGTAGCTCATGTTTATTTGGAGAATTAAATACACTTATTTTGAGAAATTGAAGCAGAATACAATCTTGCAGAAGCTTGCAGAATAGAGAAGTACCCCTAAGGCTCATGGGATTAGTTGAAGGAGAAAATTTATTGATGTGAATGGCTCTAATCCATGTAAAATTCAGAGCTCATAATCACTGTGCCTTTTTTTCCCTCTTTTTTGACTACAGATAAAAATATTACAGAAAGTATTTTTATTTTCTAAAATGCAAATTGTTTCAATTGTTTACAAGTTCAAAGACTCTTTATTTGGGTTCAAGAGGAAGTAGATGTTGTCTTACTAAGCCTATTGTCAATGTTTATGTATTGTATCCCTACATAATCATCCAGGAAGAAGCTGGTGCCTTAAAGCTCCAACATTTTTTTTTTAAATGAGTGCAGACTCAGCCAAAGTACAAAAATCCCAAGGAAATGTATCTCTCACATGCTCCTCAGGTTCCCATAGTTCAGTGGATACAGCATTATTGCCCTTAGCTGAACTGCACTTGTCAATATGATGAGAAAGACAAGAATTTATAAGGCTAGTAGTGCTAAAAGTTTTTGTCTATGTACTGTTTTCACAACATCCCTCTCCTGCTGACTTCACAGAAATGGGGGCTGACTATGAATTAACTTTGAATCAATACACATTTGCTTCGAAAGTCAATCTACTAATCTGAGTCTGCTATTAGCAAACCATGGGATAATGCCAATCCTCCTCGTTTATTTAGCTAATGGTCACTAGCTTCACTGAAAGCAAATAGCACAGCAGTGTGCCATTTGTTGATCTTGAGAAATGAAAATCTGATTTACTTATTTCTTCACTCTCCAGCTTAGTGCAATTAGAATGCCTTTCATGTAGATCCCTAATGTTTCAAGTCAACTGACATTAGTACAACCATGGGGTCCTGGCTTTCTTTGCATGAGTTATATGAAGATCAAACTTCCTATCTATACTTTTATCATTCCTTTGCTTTAAAATTTAATGTATATAATATCTGTTATAGTGGACCATTTTTTTTTAAATCAGAAATAGCCTCTGTAAAAGCCACTGCTTTTTAGTTAGTGTGGTGTCCTTGTTTAGGGAGGAGTGTTGTTGATTATGCTTTTCTGTATTAACATCATTGTCCATGGTTCAGAACTATACGATTATTGATAGCTTCTCTTTCACTCTATAAGGGCAGAATTCACTTCACAGTCCAGAGAAGGTAGGAAGTACCTTAAAATCCACTCTACTTGACATCCACCTGCCACATGGTTTAACGTAATATTATTTATGCTTATGGCAAGATACTACCCTCACAAACATGTCCTCATAAAGTAAATATAGTATTGTAGATAGTATTAGCATATCTTATAGTCCTTCCAGTAGCTTAAGGAATCAATATTCTCATTATGCAGATAAGGAGGAAAAGAAACAGAGTTATCTCTGCTTAAATCTACATTAAAGGAGTAAGTGAGGGCTTTGAAGAAGGGTCTGAAAGATTGTTAAAAACCCTCATAATGCAAAGGAAATTAACCCCTTAACTACTTGTAATCTTTTATCCATGAAAATGTAATGAAATATAGAAGGAGGAATCAGGTGGAGGGAAGAGAAAGGACTGGAAAGAGAGAGAGGGAGGAGAAATTGGTAGAAGGAGAAGCAAAGAAGAAGAAAAAGAAGAGGAAAGCAGAGTAAAAGACTTAGGAGCAGAAAGAAGGAGAAAACTCACAACAAAACAGGATCTAGTTTGAATTTGGAAAAAAATGGTTCTTTTAATTTATTCCTAAGTTGTTTTCTGGACCAAAGCAGATCTGAATTATATGACAATGATAATTTTCAACGAGGAATTGTGAGCAATTGGTAGAGAATATTCTGTTACTTAATGGAAAGAAATGGTGTTCCTTTGAAGTACTGTCACTGAAGGCTACTGTTACAGGACTCCATATGCTCCTCAGAGGAAATGAAAAGAGGGTTGTCTATGGTGATTTTTATTTTCTTGTTTTGTTTTGTAAACCTACATCTGCCTTCCAATCTCTGAGTATCCTGTTCATTCATTATTTATCCAACAACCACTTGCAGGGTTCCATATGAAAAAAATTTATAATGACACTGTTCTAAGTATTGGGGATGCTAGAGAAACTTTTGTGCATTTTTGTTAAACAAGATTGACAAGGCTATACATCATTGAATAGCCCATTCAAGAAGACACAGAAGATCAATTAGATGAAAAAGATATCAGCTGGTGAGAAATATCACACTATCTTTGTTCTTACCTCTGTTGTTGTATGTGGTAATATTTTGTTTGTACTCTAAAAAAGTTTGTCCGAAGATAAGAGGGTAGAGCTAGCCACTAGTTAATCATAGAATCCAGGCAGTGGTGGTATATAACTTTAATCCCAGCACTAAGGAAGAGGAAGAAGGATGATCAGGAGTTCAATCAAATTCACTCTCAACTACAGGAGATTGATCCCCTTTAAAAGAGAAACAGAGCCAGAAGTAGAGGCTCATGATTTGATCCCAGCACTAGGGATCTCATGCCTTTGATCCCAGTACTTAGGAAGCCCATGCCTTTAATCCCAACAATAGGCAGGTGGAGACAGATGTAATATGGTTGGGTGGAGAGAGAAATATAAGACCAGAGGAGACAGGAGCTTGGCCTGCTTTGGGTCTGAGGAGTCATAGAGGTAAGAGCTGGCTGTAGCTCACTCCTTTGTCTTTCTGATCTTTAAGCATTTACTCTGATATCTGGTTCTAGGATTTTATTATTAAAAACAATTTAGGATTCAGGTTACAGGTGAATACCTAAAAGGATTCTACAACTTTATTCTTGTAAAAAGTGCTAAAATAAACATTGATGCCTTTGTGATATATTGACTTGGAATCCTTTGGTTACATATTCAGGAGCAGTATGCCTGGATTGTATGGCAGTCAATAAACACCTGTTTATTATTTATTTATTTTTCTTTATTATTAGAATATTTTAGTAGATTAAAGATATTTGTGATTTGCCCTCTCAAATGCTGATGACATCAAAATAAAGAGAGTGTTGGCAGGAGAATCAACTAGAATAAAGAAAAGTGAAGGAGACAAATACAGCCAGCCAGAAGCATCTAAACACCAAGGTAAAGAGGGTGCTTGATTTAACTCTTGGTTGCTGCATGCCTAGGGTTTAATGTCAGTGTCCTCATTCTCTAGCATGGACTCAACACTATCTCTCTGCTCTGCTTCCTGCACAAAAGTAATATAAAAATCTCTGCTCTCGTAACCTTATCAGCTTCCTTAGAAAGGCTTCTCCTGACATGAATCTATGTACTGTAACTGTTCTTTAGGCAAATCTCCTAGGTCTTGTGGAGATGGGAAAGTAAGTGGTACAGTTGCTGAGTGTTGGCAAACTCATTCCATGGTCCCAACTCAAGTGAAAACATTTAACCTCTACAATTAGGTAATGTGGAACTCTGAGAACTTCAGGTTAAGACAAAGTAGATTCATTTGCCACATACCAATTCTTTAGGCTGTAGAGGCCTATAGATACAAGAAACTGGGAAAACCGAGGCCTTTTTGCTTTTATAGATGTTCTTTGCCTCATTGTTTTTTCCTGTCCTGTGAACCTTTTTCGCAGAAGTCTTCTATATTCCTTGCAATGATTTTATCAAATTTCACCAATTCTTCACCTAAAATATATCTGAAAACTGGATCCTTGTTTATTAAGAAGCTTCACATTTGTCTTTCAAAACATAAAACATTGGAAGATAGTCTTCCTTAACCAGCAGGTGGACTCAGAACCTTTCAGCCCCGGGTTCAGGTCTTCCTGAGAGAAAAATCTCATCACATCTTTTCAGACAATTCTTCAAAATGATAGGTACCCTCCTGACAAACTCATGAAAGAGTTCTATTGAACTTCATGTCTCCACCCTTAGCCAAATGCCTTAAACATTCATGGTCATCATTTTTTTAAATATTATAAATGTGGATACTTCTGGCTATGAAGTTACTTATATTCATGTTGGTGTGTTCAATGTCTGGCCCACGTACTGAACAGAACACACAAGTGGCTCCGTTGGCTAAAGATTGGCCTCGAACTTAGGTTTTCCCAAATCTCACCACTGTAGCTGACTGGCTTCCAGATGGAAGAAGAGATCACAATACTGAGGAACTATTACTGTGTGCAACCACTACTGGATCGTACTACAAGTTTTCCAATAAAGAGTCCTCATTTGACACCATGAATCTCTCACCGTCAGATTATTTGCAGTTTATAGATTGATGGATTGGTTGATTGACCTACTGATTGATTGATGAATAGTCTTACTTTGTAGCCATGGTGGTCCTGAAAGTTTCTATGTAGATCTGACTAGTCTTGGACTCCCAGAAATCAGTCTTTTATTCATTAGGATACAAGACTATAGCACCAAGCTAGTGCTCAGGATTTTGATTCATTTGACTCCTTACAAATCAGCTATAATGTTGCTTTGGCTCACATTCCACTTACAGTTTTTTGTTTTATTTTGTTTTTTTCCCTTTCAATAATTTTAATCAATAGTGAAAGCCATGTCATAGTGAATCTACTTTATAGTGTCTCCAGTCTTTCTGGGCAGAATTAACAATGAGATGTAACATATATCAGGTCTATTACAGAGGTGCTGTCCTGATACTGTCAGTCAAATAGGAAGCAGAGCAAATCAACTATGTTTGGTTATTGGAAGAATTAAATAAAATGGGCAAAAAAGAGCTTAACATTACTTCTGACTGTAGTGAGTAAAATGATGCCTTTAAACAATAGTTCATAGAAGTTTTTGATTGTCTTTAGTCAAAAACAACGTAGTTCATTCACCACATTGCCAACATCATTCAACTCCTCAGGCATTCAGTTGTTCAAACTATTTCTTTTAGCTTCTTTGTTTCTCTTAAATGTTTATTTTTACTATATTAGATTATGCACGCGCGTGTGTGTGTGTATTGGTGTGTACATGTAAATTCAGATGCTTTTCATGGCCAAAGGCATTAGATCCCCAGCTAGTTAGAGTTAAAGGCTGTTCAGCCTGATATGCATGCTGGGAATCAAACACAGGTTCTCTGAAAGAGCAAGAAATAATATAACCTCTGAGCCATCTCTCCAACCCCTCCTTTGCAAATTCTCAAAATTTAATTAGTTTTTAATGATTTAAAAATTAATTCTAATTTGGACTATAATTGTATATTCTTGTTTTACAATTGTTTTTCTGAGCTCCTGCAAGTAATCAGAAATTACAATTACTATGGTTTCCACTTTACAGATGGAAACACTAAAGCACTTGGACATGGTCACTCACTGGGGAGAAAATAGCATCCTCATTCTGCTTTAAGAGTTTTGGTCTTCAAAACTCTTTTTCAGAGGGTATAGCAGCCTGAGATTCAAAAAAAAAAATCTCAGAACTATTAAGTCTTACCTAGGTGCAAAAAAGACCCAGGAGAATATGGATGAGACAGTGCCATGCTAGAATATGTACTTTGCTAAGAATGCATATCACAAAAAATAGATACAAATACAGCTTGTCCAAAAGCTGAGAAATAAAGAAAGGGATAGCCGAACAAAAGAACATTTTTGTTGCAAGTCCTTGCTTTCATGATGAAAAGCAAGTACTTGAATTCCAGCTGTGATTGTATGTTTTCTTCAGAGAACAAAGCTTTATAATAGTATCCTTGTCTCAACTAGACTGACAAATTAACACTTACTGATGGTGTTCCACACCTCTCTACCACATGGGGATGACAGCTGCTCCTAACAAGCACAAAACACAGAAGTACTATAGTTTTTAGCCCAAGGAATCTACCTTATGTCCTCTATGTACAGTCCTAATAGATAAATAGATGAGCACATAAAAATAAATTTTATAAGAAAATACAGCATATTTGTTCACAGAATTTTATTTTACTGTAACAATAAAAAGTGTTTTCTAAAGATAAATTTTGTGCTTGTGAAGGAATGGGGCAGGTAAATAATTGAATATTATATATACACAAATATATATAAGCTTCATATAGATTATATCATATATTAAATGTATATTATATAATTGTGTATATGTTCTTCAGATTTATATTCAATAAGTGAGAGTTAATGGACTGTATGTATACATATCTAGATCTCTATTACATACAGTATTTTTGTCTATACACATAGCATGTTATCTTTATCTGAACACCTATGTGCATCTATGAGTTGACTCATAAACATGCACATGCATGTAGACATACAAATCTATCCAGAAAAGGTTATTAAAAGAGCAATCTACTTAAGAATTAATATCTTTCACCTTCAATAAGCAGTAACCATAAAGCATGTATATACTTTCAGTCAGGATTCCTTCTTTGCAAGCACTGGATAATTTCAATACAAATTGTAATGATTGTTATCATAAAAGTTCACATGAGACACTTATCAGGAAGTTTGTCACATAACATGCTGTCAATAAATGTTTGCAGATCATAAGGATATGCTCAAATATCCAATTTGGCATCCAGTTACCAGGCATTCATTATATTGTAAGGTATGCATGGTTTATACTAATAAGAAATTTATGAAAACTTATTTATATGCATTGATCTAACTTGCAAAGTATATTCTGCATACTTGTTTGGACTTTATACACATCTTTTCAGTTGTATATTTAGGCATATTGAATGCAAATAAATTTAGTAAACATTAACTGTAAAATGTTTTCAACCAAGTAGTTTCCTAGGGTGTTGAATGAATAAATTCTATGTAATGCACTTATACAATATTACTACATTATTTGGGAAAAGGGAAAGCACAAAAGGCATTGAAATTCCTTATGAAATGCAGTAGCATGATATGTGGAAGAATCAATTACTTCTGCCTTGGAGGACCAAGGAAAGGATTTACAGGTTAGGAGACAATTGAAATGGACTTCAAGGATGAAAAGGAGCTCATTAGAGATAAAATAGCAGGAAGAGGCAAAAGCCAGTTCAAAGGCATAGAAGTAGGCAAGTCTGAGAAGAGTTTCACTTGTGACTGGCTTTTTATGTCACCTTACAAAGTTTAAATTTTACTATATAAGCAATGGAAAACTATTAATGTTGTTTAATTAGAAAAATATCTGTATACATTCACACTACAATAAGCTCTTGTACACAAAAGACAGCAACACAAGGAGAGATTTCAGGAAGAAAGAACATGTAGAAGTAATTGTGCCATTGCAAAAAAATGAAATTATATAATCTCTTCCACTCTGCAAAGCATGCTCATAACTGTAATTGCTTCTCATATAGCTTAGAAAGGCTTATTATTCTCCCCACTGGCATGTGAGCCTCTGGACTCCTTTGGTTTCTTTGCCTCTTATTCCCAAAGGCTTTGTAAAAGACTAGAATAGAATAAATGCACAGTGTATGTAAATGAAATTAAATAAAACTATTTTCCATTATAGAGATGGGGATGGAGATTCACGTCCTTTCTTGGCCATAGCTACTGGCTTAAATGAGAAATTACCTATGAAATTTTTGAAGTGAGCTGCCAGTAAAGTTGATGGAAGACTCTAAACATTTCTAAGCCTTAAAAAAATATATATGGTTGGCTTAGAGTCAGTTGGCACTTGTAGTTTTGATTTTAGCCATACTGACAAGTGAAAGATACAATCTCAGAGTCATTTTGATTTGCATTTCCATAATGGCTCAGGACATTGAATATTTCTTTAAGTGTTTCTTGAACATTTTAGATTCTTTTCTTTAGAATACTCTGATTAGATCTATACTGTTTTTTAACTGAATCGTTTGGTTTTTTTATGTTTAGTTTCTTGAGTTCTTTATATATTTTAGAAATCATCCGTCTTTCTGATTTGGGTTTACTGAAGATTTGCTACCATTCTATAGGCTGCAAATTTGTCCTATTGGTGGTATCTTTGCTTTACAGAAGCTTTTAATATTCATGAGGTCCTATTAATTGACTGTTGATTCCAGTGTCTGCACTATTGGTGTTCAGAAAGTTGCCTTCTGTGTTAATGCCTTGAAGACTATTCCAGACTTTGTTTTCTATCAGCTTCAGTGTATTTGGTTTTATCTTGAGGTTTTTGATCCACTTGGACTTGAGTTTTTCCCAGAGTAATGGATATGAATCTCCTTGCATTCTTCTACAAGTGGACATCAGTTATACCATCAACATTTGTTAAAGATGCCTTTTTTTCTATGTATAATCATGACTTCTATTTCAAAAATTAGGTGTTCGTAGATGTGTAGATTCATATCTGGATCTTTGATTGTATCTCATGGATGTTTAATTACTATAGTTCTGTTTCTATTTTGTGAAATAATTTGAAGAATATTAATATTAGCTTTTCTTTGCAAATTGAGTAGAATTCTGCACTGAAACAATCTGGCCCTGGACTTTTTTTGGTTGGGAGAATTTTAATGACTGCTTCTATTTTTTAAGGGGTTATAAGTATATTTAAATTGTTTGTCTACATTTGATTTAATATTGGTAAGTGGTATCTGTCAAGATTTTTTTTTCCATTTCCTTTAGATTTTCTAATTTTGTGAAGCACAGGTATTTGATGTGTAACCTAATGAATCTCTGGATTTCCTCAGTGTCTGTAGTTATGTTTCCCTTTTAATTTTAAAAATTTGAATATTCTCTTTCTGTCTTTTAGTTAGTTTGGATTAGGATTTGTCTATCTTGTTAACTTTCTCAAAGAACCAACTCTTTGTTTCATTGATTATTTGTATTACTCTTTGTTTCCATTTTATAAATTTTAGTCCTGAGTTTGATTTTCTCCTCTTGTCTACTCCTGTTGGGTATGTTTTCTTCTGTTTGAGTCTGATAAATTTAGTTATGTTGTATATTCATTTTCATTGAATTCTAGAAGTTTTTATTGCTACTTATTAATTTTTGATTTATTTATAAAATAAAGTACTTTTTTCCATGTATCCCCTTGCTCTCCCTCCCTTTCTCCTCTCAATCTCTCCTGGTCAGCCTTTAACCTCCCTCCTCCCTATAACCCTATCCCTTCCTCAAAAAAGGAAGGAAATCTCAAGGTGGATCAATTTAGAATCCACTCCAGGCAGGTTCGATTTTCTCATCCTAATGTCAAGACTGGGTTAGGTGTTCCACTGGAAGGAATGGACTCTAAAGTACCAGTCCACACATAGAAACACAATCTGATCCCTATACACAAGGCTCCACATCCTGCCCATGTCAGTGGACAATTGCCTATCCTTAGAGGGCCTAGTTCCTTTTCTTGAAGGTTCTCTAGTACTTGTTCTGAATTCAGGTTTCTTCCTTTTCCCATTGGAAATGGATCAGTAGAAAATTGTTTGGTTTCCATGAGTTTGTAGGCTTTTTGTTATTTCTGTCATTTTCCAAACTCAGGTTTAATCTGTGGTGGTCTGATAGGATGGAAGGGGTTGATTCAATTTCTTGTATTTGTTAAAATTTGCTTTATGCCTGAGTATGTAGCCAATGTTGGAGAATGTTCCATGATGTGATGAGAAGAAAAGGTATTATTTTGTTGTTGTTGTTAAATACTTAAAATTTTTTTAATTTAATCATTTATTTTTACAACAAATCATTGTTCCTCTTCCCTCTCCTCTTCCTAGTCATCTCCCCAGCTTCCTTCCACCCTACTTCCCATCCACTCCTCAGAGAGAGTAAGAACTCCCATTGGAAATCAATACAGTCTAGCATATCAAGTTGAGGCAGGACCAAGCCCTCTCCCCCAGTATCAAGTCTGATCAAGGTATCCCTCTATAGGGAATAGACTCCAAAAAGCCAGTTCATGCATTAGGGATGAGGTCTGGTCATACTGCCAGAAGCACCACAAACTACCCATCGCAGAAAACAAATGCCATCCAATCAGAGGACCTAGTTTGGTTCCAGGAAAGTTTCCCAGTGTCAGTGTCATTGAGCTCCCATTGACATCTTGACAGCTTAAGAGTCAGCTGTCTGTGGGTTTCCTCATCATGATCTTGATTCCTTTGCCTACATACTTTCTCCTTTTTCTCTTCATCTGGACTACAAGTTTGACCCAGGGCTTATCTGTAGATCTCTGCTTCTGCTGTCATCAATTGCTAGATGAAGATTCTATGATGACAATTCAGATGGTCATCAATTTGATTATAGGGGAAGGCTAATTAAGTCACCCTCTCCACTATTGTTTAGAGTCATAGCCTGGGTCATATTTGTGGATTCTTGGGTATTTCGCTAGCACTAGGTTTCTCCCCAACTGCAAAATGGTTCCCTCTATCAAGATGTCTATTTTGTCATTTTCCCTCTCTGTCCTTATTCCAACTTAACCATCCCATTCTCTCATGTTCTTCCCACCTCCCCTTATCTTCTCCTCTCATGGTCCCAATTAACTCAGGGAATCTCATCTAATTCCCCTTCCCAGGGGCATCCATAAAGGTCCTCTCAGTGTCCTCTTTTTTACCTAGCTGCTCATGAGTTGTTGATTGGAATCTGGTTATTATTTTCTTTAAGTCTGAAATATGTTTATGAGAGAATACATAGATAAAACAATATGATTCTATTCATAATTTAAAAAAAAGAAAAACAACAATAAAATAAGGTGCCCTTCTGTTTGAAGTATAGATGTTGAGAGTAGGGATGCCATCTTGGTAGATATTTCCTTTGATGAATACAAAGTGTCATTACCAATCTCCTTTAATTAATTTTTGTCTGAAGTCTATTTTAGTAGACATTAGAATAACTACACAAGCTTGCTTCTTAGAGCCATTAATTGAAAAACATTTCTAGCTCTTTCCTCTAAGGCAACATTTATCTTTGATGTTGAGGTGTGTTTCTTGTATGCAGAAAGATGAAACATATTTTCTCATCCTTGCTGTTTGGCTGTGTCTTTTTGTTAGAGCATTAAGTTCACTGATATTGAGAGATATCAATGACTAATGATTGTTTTTTCCTTTTAGTTTGTTATAGATGTTCATAATGAATGTGTGTGTGTGTGTGTGTGTATGTAAGAGATTTATTTGTGTGTGTGTGTGTGTGTGTTTGTATGGGTGTGTGTTTTTCTTCTTTGGGTTATGCTTGTGACATTATTTTTTGCCTGTTTTCATGGATGTAGTTACTCTACTTGAGTTGTCATTTTCCTTCTAGTAACTTCTATAGGACCGAATTTGTGTATAAATATTGTTTAAATTGATTTTGACATGGAATGTCTTGTTTATTTCTACCTTGGATATTAAAATTTTGGCTGGGTGTAGTCATCTCGGCTGGGATCAGTAACATCTTAGAGTCTGTAGAACATTGTCCAGCCCTTTCTGGACTTTAGAGTCTCTTGGGAGAAGTTGGGTGTAGTTCTTATAAGTCTGCCTTTACGTGTTACTTACTTTTCCCTTGCAGCTTTTAATATTTTTCTTTGTTCTGTATCATTAGTGTTTTAATTATTATTTGGTGGGAGGACTTTATTTTTTTTATCCAATCTATTTGATGTTCTTTAATTTTGTATATTTATAGGCATCTCCTTATTTAGGATAGAAAAATTCTCTTCTGTGATTTTGTTAAAATATTTTTCTCTACCTTTGAGCTAAGAATCTTTCTCTTCTCTTCTTATTATTCATAGATTTGTTCTTTTCATAGTGTCTCAGATTTCCTGACTGTTTTGTGTCAGAAGGTGTTTAGATTTAACATTTTCTTTGATTAACTTATTTATTTCTTCTGTGTCTTCAACACATAAGATCCTTTCTTCAGTCTCTTGGATACTGTTGATGATACTTCATCTACAAGTTGTTCAATTTCTTAGATTTTCTATTTGTAGAATTTCCTCAGTTTGAGTTTTTTTTTTAAATTTGCTTCTATTTTCATTTTCAGGTCTTGAATAGTTTTGTTCATTTCCATCAACTTTTTTTTCTTGAATTTATTAGGAGTTTTATTGATTTTCTCCAATTTTTGATTGTCTTTTCTTTGGTTTCTTCAATTTTTCCTTCTTTCTATTTATTTTTTTGTTGCATTTCATGCATTTCATTCCTATTCATTCCCTTCTACCTTCATATCTGTCCTCTGCTGTTGCAGCCTCCTCCTAAAATAAGTAAAACAAATTTTGAGAGGATAAAAAGGAAAAATCAATATCATCATGCTGGCCTATAACTATGACTCCTCTATGATATCTTATTGCCCTGTGTCATGGAAATCCTGCAGAACTGGCTTCTTCACATGATCCAGCAGAATATAATGGGGTGGATGCATGTTAAAGTGAGCCAACTCATAACCTTGGTTCTGGGCCTGGGCAGTTGTAGCATTGGTCCACCCACGAGCTCTCCCTTGTCCTTACCACCAAGGTAAGCTCTTCAGTATTGTCATGGCTAGTCCATCCCTTGCAGAAATGAGCAAGGGGAAAGTCCATTTCTCTTGCTTTCATGCCCTCAAGATCAGCTGTCCCATACCTATCCATCAAGGTGAGCTCTATTGTGCTGCCCAGGCTCTGAGTGCTAAAGCTGATAAGGGAAGGATCAGCTCTCCCACTCTTATGACCTCAGGGCTAGCCCTCCCACCTTTTGTAGTTAGCTCACACCACCATATGGCAAATGAGTAGTGGAACTATATCTGCCATGCTCATGTTCTTGGGGGTGGTTCACCCACATCCGTCAGTAGGGTCATCTATACTGTGCTACCCAGGCAAAGTGAAGGGCCCTGTTTCCAGAGTTCTAGGAAAGAGCATGAGGTCCTTTGTCTCACACAGGTATTTAGAGGAAGGAGAAGCATCTTTCCCTTACCCTTACCACTGCAGGGAAGACTAGTGTTGTTGCTAGATACCCCATTCGTATATCCTTAGGACCAACTCACATATATCTCCACCAATAGTGACAGCTCTAGTGTACTGCCCGGATGAGGAGCAAGGCCTGTTTCCTGAGTGTTGCAGCTGGAAAGAGGGAGGATCAGATCAGTTGTCTGTTGTAGTTGGTAAGCGGTTTAAGATGGGGGTGTGGGGGTAGACACTCCCCTTACCATGCCTATCCATGACAGACCAGTAATGAGTATTGTGCGCAGCTTTCATGTTCTCAGCTTCTGGAGCTGGCTCACCAACACCTCTGCTAACAAGGGAGCTAAACTGTGCTGCCCAGGGGGGTGCAGGGCCTCTTTTGACAAGTGCTGCAGATAGTGAGGGACAGGGGCAGCTCTCCTTCTTTTATAACCTAAGAGCCAGCTCTCCCAATCTTCTCAGTTGTAGAAGTGTGGAGAGAGCAAACATCTCTCTATATCTACCCACCAAATATGGCAGGTGTGAAACAGGACCAGGTCTCCTAAGTTCACATTCTCAGGTAGCTCACCCTTGCCCCAGTCAACAGGATCACCTATGCTGTGCTGCTTGGAGTAGGTGCAGGACCTGCTTTCCTGTATTGCAGATGGTAATGGGGAGGGTCTGTTCCCTCACCAATTGGAAGCAATAAAGGCAAATTGTAGGGCATCTTTCCATCACCCCTGCTTATATTTTATATAAAGAAGGCAATACCAGATATGCTCATCTCATGCCCTCATGCCTGGGTCACTGTTGTCTCATTTAAGAGTCAATTTTAAGGCATTATCCAGGTGAGGTACAGGACCAAATGTCCTAAGCGTTGCATCTGGTGAAGGATTGGGTCTGACCTGCAACATGCTGCTGCTGGTGAGGGGTAAGGAGAGATATTTTTTCCTCATGGCATGGAAGTCTTAACCTCCTCTCCCATTCTAATTCTCTCAGGGCCAGCTCACTCTTTCCCCTATAAACAGGATCAGCTCCATTCTGTTGCCCAGGTGAAGTGTACGATCCTTTCTCCTGAGTGCTTCATGGAGTAAGAGACAGGACCAATTTTCCCTAGTGCTGTAGCCATTGAAGGAATAAGGCCAACTCTATAGTTTGATCCTCTAGACCTTCAGTGGTATTAGGATCCACAGACATCAACACAAACTACAGCTGCAACAGGGCCATGAACCCAGACACAGGCCCAGGCAGCAGCATGGTCCTGGGTGGCAATCAAGAGACCCAAAAAAGCATGTTCCTCACTACTTTTACCTTTTCTGATATGTCTATGTCCACAGGCATACCTTTTCAGATATGCCTGTGAACCATTCTTCTTCTCTCTTTATCTCATACCACAGTACATTTATTCACTATAATAATACCCATCGGTCCAGTGCTGCATGTAGATCTTGTTCTACTCAGTCTATCATGGTGCTGGGTAAGATTATGCTTCCAACTCAGAGCCTGGGATAGTACCCACTGTACCTGCATTTTGGTCTTGTTGTCCTAATTCATCTGTCATGGCACTGGACAGAGCCCTGATTTCAAGAATCATAATGTTGCCCAGCTGCCTAGTACTTCTGGCACTGGGCAAGCTTGTGGGTGATCTGTAGAGGATCTGTCCTTGTCCTCTGGGGTCTACATGTCTACAATATACAAATACCAGTCAGTTTGTCTTTGCCTCAATTTATTTAAGGAATCTATTCATTTCCTCTTTACTGTCCTCTATCATTATCATAAAGTTGGTGTTAAGGTTGTTTTGTTTTGTGCCTTAACTGTGCTGGAATATTCAGGGCTCATTGTAGTGGGAAGGCTGGGATCTGGGGTTACATATTTCCCGGGCTGTGGTTGATTGTGTTGTTACACTGAAATTGAGGCATCTGGATTTAGAATGATTATTAGTATAGGTGCCAATTTCTGGATTTGTCTTTGTTGAACAGGTGTTTTCTTGCTTGGTTTCTTTTCCTCTCTGGTCTTCTGGTTGCTGTGGCCTGTGGTTGAGTAGTTGGTCTCCACTCATGTTGGGGGCTGGAATTCTGTTGGCCTTACTACCCTCTGGTCCAGCAGAGCATTGCGGCTTAAGTTTGGGGCTGGAGTTCTGGCTCTGTGTGTGGTCTCTGATCTGGCCCAGGGTCTTTTGGGGTTCAGGATCCTAACCTAGCTTCTGGTGTGGGAGGAGGATTTTGCCTGGTTTTCAGGGAGTTGGTATCAACCAGAGGTTCTGGGGTTCATAATGTTGGCCTGGCCTGTGGTAGGGTAGAAGGCTTCTAACAGAGGTGTGGGCTGGAATATGGTGAGAAGTATCGGAGGGACAGATGGAGTTATGCCACACAAGTGGTGGCAGGGTGGGAGACAGTCTAATCTGAGGTTCAGGACGCTGGCCTGGCCTCTGGTGAAATAAGAGGCTTCTTCTAGAAGTCAGTATAAGAATAAGAAATGTTTATAACCTTCTTCTGCCTCTAAACCCATCACTCCATGCAGATTTTCCATTGTAATAGCTTCATCCTCATGTATTGACACCAGATATTTTAAATATCTGTTTCCTCTAGATTTTACCTTTCATTCAAGTGCCGATTGAGTATCTCCAACTGTCCTTTGAAATGTCTCTCAAATTTTTATAAACAAAAGAGAATAACATAAGTGCCACTTTGATGGAATTGCTGTGAGGATTTAATGAACAGGATATTTTTAAACAGAAAAAATAATTTTGGCAACATACTAGCTTGAATTATGTGGAGTAACTATGGTTTGTGGGTTAAGTAAGTGTTAATCTGGTTTCATTTTACTATCAGATTCTTTGCTTGGATTATCAACAACATTACAGATTTATTACTATCCATAGTATTGTGGCCATATGTGACAGAACTAATACACACATGCTTAGAACTTGAACTTTGAACCTTGGTACATGGCTGGTTCTAAAATTTACTCTCTGGGAACCTTGTCCACTAGCCCCATCACAGAGACTTAGTTTCTTAAACTTGAGTTACCTGATATGTCACGTGTGACCTTCTTCCAGAGGTTAACTTGCACAATGTGACCCATCCTATGTACCACTATTATATCCACCTTCCCATGATAGCAACAAAATACTTGAGACAAACAACTTTAAAGAAGAGAAGTATGGGACTGCCCATTGTTCCAGATACTTCAGCTTTTGGTCAATTGGTTTTGTTTCTTTAGGTTTATAATTAGGTAGTTTGTGAGAAGGATGTTAACTTCAAAGAAGCTGAAAGGCCAAAACAAAGTCTGGATCTTAAAGTGCCATTCAAGAGACCCAAGTCACATCCCTAATTTGGGTGTAGTAGTACAAGACTGGCATCCCATCATCAGAAAACTGACAGGGAAAGATTGTGAACTCAAAAACTTTTGTAATAGTAAATTTTCAAAATTGCAGGGATTGAAATACATCTACCCAGCCTAACTTTTCAGAGCTGATTTAACCACAAATAATCCATCTCTATTTACATGTCATTAAAGATGCTATAGTAATGCCTATAGGTATAAGTCTGAAAAACAATAGAAATAATGGTTGCAAGCCTTCATTACAAACATTAAGAGAAAACAACCAGTTTTGATTTTTTACAGACCAGGTCTAGTTAAAAAAAAAAAAAAATGGACCTTGAGTCTATTTGTGGCCAGGTAAGCCATGTGAGAGAATGCCAAGAGCACCAAGAAAGCCTTGTCCACCATTGGCCTTACTCATTATAAACATACCCCAAAATTATGGTCCAGAGATTAATTTTCTTACTGCTACATTGCCATTTTAAAGACAGTCATAAAAATAAGAAAGAAAACATTTTTTAAAAGCTCTTATGAGTACAAATTTGACTCACAGAGACCTACGGGAGCTGTCTGTGATATTTTCTTTCCCTTTACACAATCAATGTTTCTTTAGTTAGAAAGGGGCCCAATCTATCAGCCTGCTGCGAGTACCCCTTTGAAATCTTCAGGGTGATAATTTAAGTGAAATAGAAATGGAGAGAAGGAAAAGGTCACATCCTTGGAAATCCTTTGTGATAAAGGATTTTCCTGGCTACTTAATAAGATGGCGCAGAGGGGATCAACATTACAATTAAGCTTGCAATCTTATTGTACCAAGTGGCTCCTTCAAAATATTATCTTAGTTCCCTTGCACAATAAAGGTGATAAATTCCTCTGCCACTCCTAACCTTGCGAGAGCACATATTTGGCCATCAAGATCTCAGCTGCATCTAAAGGAAGGATTGCTTTCTTGTTCAGAGCTTTTCAACCTCATACATGTTTATAATTGTACAAGAATTGAAGTACATTCCAGATTTATTTGAGAGTCTTCTAATTCTCTTGGACTAAACTACCTCTGGAGAATAAAAGAGGAAAAGCATAGTTGAATGTTATGTGATCTTAAGTATGAATCATTCTTTATTTTTATTTATTATTTGATTAATTTTTTGTACTCTGACCACAGTTTTCCTTATGTCCTCTACTCCCAGTCCCTCCTCCAACACCCCATTATTCTCAATCCAAAACATTTGTCATAAAGAGGTATAGATTTTGTCAAAAGCTTTTTCAGTATCTAATGAGATGATCATAATTTTTGTTTACATTGGATAACATTGAAAGATTTTTCTGGTGTTGAACCATCTCTGCATTTCTGGGATAAAACCTACTTGATCATAGTATATAATCTATTTTATGTGTTCTTGGATTCAGTTTGCCAATATTCAACTGATTATTTTTGTATCAATGTTCATGTGGGAAATTAGCCTGAAATTCTCTTCCTCAAATTGTTGTGTTGTTTGGATATCAAGGTAACTGTGAGAAAATTTTTTAAAAAATGACAATTTTTATCTATTTCTGTTTTGTAAAATAATTTGAGGAGTATTGATATTAATCTGGTAAATTCTGAACTAAAACTGTCTATCTTTATGTTTTCTGTTTTTTAGGGGGAGCATAGGAGAGACTTTAATGCCTACTTCTGCTCCCTTCATGGTTATAGTTCTATTTACATGGTTTATCTGATCTTGATTTAATTTTGAAAAGAAGTGTCTATCAAGAAGTTTGTCCATTTCTCTTAGATATTTTGAATTTTGTGCAATGTATATTTTTGAAATACAATTGAATGATTTGTTGGATTTCCTTGGAGTTTGTTGTTATGTTTCCCTATTACTCTGACTTTATATGATTTTTGAAAATCAATATCAAACTGTACATAAAAAAGCAAAACATCCAGGATAGCTTAAAAAAAGAAGCCCCATACAGTAATAAAACTTCGCTTTTCTCTAAAATACATGAAACATTAAATCTAAAGCTCCTCAAGCCAGATTAGGCTCAGCTGCAGAGAAAGAAAGCACAGTAGGTCACAGCTAATGTCCATGGATGCACTATGGCTACCATATACCACAAATTCCTGCTAAGCAACTCTTCTACAGTAAAACCAGAAGTATGTTTGTTTTTTTTTTTTTTTTTTTAACTGATGTATCTATTACCACTATTGAGTCTTCCGTCTTCCACTCCAGAGATTCTCTCTTCCACCTTTTGGATTCTGTTGATTATGCTTGTATCTGTAGTTCCAGTTCATTTCTTCAGATTTTCTATTTCCAGTTTTGCCACATTTTGTCTTTCTTTCTTGCTTCTATTTTAGTTTTTAGTTCCTGGAATATTTCTTTCAGTTTTTGGTTTTCCTTTTTTGGTTTTCTTTCAAGGATTTGTTTATCTCTTCCAATTTTTTGCTTGCATTTTCTTCTATTACTTTAAGGGAATTTTTATATCTTCTTTGAAGGCTTCAATAATCTTCATAAAGGTGTTTTTGCTGGTGTTTCCTTCTGATTCCTCTTCATTGCTCTGTTCAGGTCTTGTAGTTCTAGAATCACCAATTTTTTCTGGTGTTTCCTTCTTGTTCTTTATATTGTTATATGTGCTTTTACACTGGCATCTGCCCATGGCCTCAGTGGTTCACGATTAGTCAGCTCTTAGCCAGTTGTGGCAAGAAGGCTTGTGTGCTTCCTGTCTGCTACGAGCAAGGGGTCTGCTCGAACTCTAACTCTGCTCTGGACAGGGGTCTGAATTTCAAAGGCCTCAGTCCTTCTCTGATGATGCAGTTCGCCCTGGAGGTGGGGCCTGGCCGTGCAAGGTCCCCTCTTTTAGGTGTTGCTGGAGGAGCCCCTCACAGCCAAACCCTAGCTCCTGTCTGCTAGGGAGAGCTGAGGTCAGAAGCTAGGGATTGACCCCAGTCCCGGAGAGGGACTCTCTGGACAGTTGGTCCAGGTGCTGGAATCTGCTCGTCTCTTGACAGGGGTCTGAATTTCAAAGGCCTCAGTCCTTCTCTCTATATCTTTTATTCTAATTCATCTTTGCCCTCCCCCATCCTGTTTGAGTTTCTACCTCTTGCTGGTCCATTCTTTGCTATAAGTAGTAACTTTTTCTGTATTTATATCATTTGTATCCCATCTCATCATCTTCTTACCTGCATATACCACCCACGTAGCCTTCTTTCTAACTCTCTCTCTCTCTCTCTCTCTCTCTCTCTCTCTCTCTCTCTCTCACACACACACACACACACACACACACACACATACACACACACAATGCATATGCCACACATGTGAGAACAAATGTGTTTTTTGTCTTCTTGAGTTTGACTAATTTCACAGCATAATAGTTTCTAGTCTTAACTATTTTTGCTTGCATGTATAAATGTGTAAGGGTGTCAGATCTTGGAATTACAGACAGGTGTTAGCTGCCATATGGATGCTGGGAATCGAACTCAGGTCCTCCGGAAGAACAGTCAGTGCTCTTAGCTGCTGAAACATCTCTCCAGCCCCTACTCTTAACTATTTTTATAATGCCCTAATTCTTTCTTTATAGCTCACAATTCTATCCCATGTTTATAGCATGTTTCCTTTATTCATCTATTATTTGATGGACATCAATCTAATTCTATCACCCTTTCATTAGGAATTTTTCTAGATTATCTGTAGAATTTTGACTGTACCCAGAAATGGTGTGTAGTTGAATTGTGTGGTAGTTCTGGCTTTAGTTTTTGTGAGACACTTCCATATCAACTTTTGATGTGGCTGCAACTAATTTACATTCCTATTAGTGTGAGTTTTTTTTCCCACAATCACCCTATCATTTGTTAGTGGTATTTTCTTCATGATAGACATTCTGACTAGAGCATCTCACCTTCGTTTGGGGTAGCCTCTCCAAGATCTCTAAGCAGTAACCACTTCTTAGCTCTTAAGTCCTAATCATGACAACAAAAACACATATTAGTGCAGAGAATGCCTATGTGAGAAATATAATTCCCCTTACCATCCAGGGTCATTTCAGATAATAAGTTCATGTGTAGTTAACCTATGTCCAGGGCTGAGACTCTTATCATACTGTTAAAGAAATTGAAAACTTGAGAATAAAGGGTACACGCGTTAGTTTCAACTACAGGATGCTGAACTTTCTTGGTAGGTAGTGTAAAATCTCTTCATTGAGTTACAGGTAAGATTTAAAGGTAGCTACTAGAGAGGAATATAAACCTGTGTGGTGGTTTGAAAGAAGTGACTCCAAAGGGAGTGGCACTGTTAGGAAATATGATTTTGTTAGAGTAGGCATGGCCTTATTGGAGGAAATGTGTCACTGTGGAGGTAGGCCTTGAGGTTTTGTATATGCTCAAGACATGCTCAGTGTTTCAAACCACTTTCTGTTGCCTGTCAGTAGAGATGTAGGACTCTCAGGTCCTTTCTTAGCACCATGTCTGCCTGCACGCTGCCTTCCTCCCCACCATGATGATAATGGACTAAACCTCTAAACTGTAAGTGAGCCACCATAATTAGATGTTTTCTTTTATCAGAGTTACCATGATCATGACAACTCTTTACAGCAATAGAACCCTAACTAAGACAATCTGCAATACCTTATTCACAATTTTGCAATATCCAACTCTCTCAAAGTTGTAAGATTTTCAAATACTGAAGTTGCAGCAGACCCTAAAATGAAATGTTAAAGCATTATTCGTTCCTCTTAGTCAATATTGTGCTCCAAAAATTATGTAAACTGTGATAACAGAATGCTGTCTCAGGCTGTAGTGGAATATTAGGTAACATGGAGTACATTGATTTATCTTTATAAAATTATTCTCTCTTCACCAATAAATTCTCAGTTTCAGGTGGATATTTTATTTTTATTACAAGCACAAGAAATAATGCAAACAATTTCTAGGTATGAGAAAATATAGTGTAAGTTAAGAAAATGCCTGTATGTCCCATGATTCTGACTGAATAAACAGAATGGTGATGGTAGGATGGGATTTAATTCTTTGATGAGCAGCATTTGTTAAGCATTGACTGCATTTCAGGGATCTTTCTAGATTTTGAGATTACAGCTAGAGACATATCACATCACTTTGCCATGGTAATTCTCTTCCTCCTGTAAGTTACTAACACTTACAGAACAGAGGCAATTAATTAGTGTTCTAGTTGGCAGGGTAGATATGCAGTGGAGGCACAAAGTAGTAAAGTTGCTGCATCAATGAGCAGAGACAGGAAAGTGAAATCAGACAGGTACATAAGAAAGAACATGATCACAATCCCATTGCTCTGTTCTTGTATTAGAAACATGCACAAAAATCATTAACTTTCTCTGTGGGTTTCATGACAGCCTCACAGTAGGTTTCTCATGAGCTAGATGGCAAAAAATGAGAATGATATATTTTTTAAAATCAGAGAATCAGGTTTCTCATTTTAAATAAGCTCTACTGTAGGGAGAACCTGAAAATGCACTGAATGAGCATGACTTCTGTAAACCTAACTGCTACTGCTTTTTCCTGATTTGGCTACTAGAATCATCTGAAGGATGCAGAGCATGCTTTGATTCCTCTGGCCCTTCACAAATACCTACTTTGTAAGAATTAATAAGTAGTTATATATTAAGGTTATAGGCAACAACTAGAATTTAAAATTGATATTTAAAACACACAAATCCTTGCTTTCACTTTGGCCATTAAGTAGAGACCCTTGCATATTATTTAACAGACTATAGATTATGTAAACTATAAACTATGTGATTATTTATTTTTATTTACTATTTGTCACCTCACCTCTCAGATGATTAAAAAGTTACATAGAGATTGTATTTTTTAATACTATCCCTAATATAAAATCTAATAAATACTAGGTTCGAACACATACTTGCTGAGAGGTAGACACATTGTCCCGGATTGGCAGCAATGACTAATTAACACGATATTCTTTATCTTACTAGTAATTATTTATTATTTTCTTTGTCAGAATTTTATTAATTATTTTTAATGAAAACTTGACATATTCAATAACTCTTAATCTAAGAACTTTAGTTTGTACACAGAATGGTCCAGTTTTCAGTTGGAGCTTCTGTATTGATTTAACAACAAAAATTGTTTCCCAATGTAGATGCCCAAACCAAGTGTATCATCTAAGCACATTGGGTGAAAATTTAATTTTATACAGCACAAACAATCAACATTGAATTGTTAGTGTTTCATTTCATACCTCTTTCATGAAAAAGTTTAATCTTTTCATTTATTTATTTACTTTTAAAATTCATGTATGCCCTTGTTAAGGCTCCCTTCCCCCTCCTGCCCTCCCAGTCACTCACTCTTCTCTCCATCAGTTTATCTCCTCCCCAGCAAGGGCAGGAGGTCCTAAGGTCACAAGGTGGCTTAGTTCAGCATCCACTCCAGGCAGATCTGCTTTCCTTGCCACCACATCAAGAGTGAGTCAGGTATTTCTCCAGAGGGAATGAGCTCCAAGGTGCCAGTCCAAGGTGTTTCAGATCCCAACCTGTTCAGTGGTTGTGGTTTGCAGCTTGGACATGCTTAGCGTTTTTTGTTTAAAGTCCACCAATGAGTGAGTACATCCCCTGTTTATCTTTCTGAGCTTGTGAGACCTTGCTCAAGAGGATATTTCCCAAATCCATCCTTTTCCTTGCAAATTTTAGGATAGCATTCTTTCTCACTGTAGAATAAGTTTTATTCAGGAATATGACAATAGATGTCTCTATACTTATGCACATGCAGACAACAGTAAGTGCACTCAATATATTAGGGACAGAGGAGGGCTGCATATGTTGGGAGTCAGGCAAACTTGGGAAGGAAAGGAAGTAGGGGATAGGGAAAAATTAGATGGGAAGGAATTACATGAAGATTTGTTCTAGTCAGCAATATATTGAAGTATAATATTCTCAATAAAAATAATAAACAATATTTTAAAGCCCATAGAGAACCTTTATGTAACTCTAAAGAAGAAACAAGATAATCCAGTTCTGATTCTAGAAGTGAAAAGTTTGCCAGACTTTGAGACTTAGACTTTAGTCTTTGGTGTTCTTTTAAGATTTCATGTTTTTCAGAGCTGTGATATCCAAGAATTCAGGAAGGTCTGTAGTTTTAACCTAGGCTGATATAAGAAGAAGAATGCAATTTCCTACAGAGTAGAAACCAACACTTCAGAGTATGTGAAGACCAAACTTTGTACTCATTGAGTATTTAACTGTGAACTTGGGCTCTGGTGTATGCAAATATACATTTCATTCAACATTATAGCATCCCATGATACAGATTATATTTATAATTTTAAATAGTATTCAGTATATACCTGGTGGTTCCAATTAGGTAGTGATATAAATACAAGGTAACTTCATCGTCACAGATATAAAAGTCAAAGCCTCTAGCACCATCATTCTGACGGTTTCCTAATTAGTTTTCACTTTTATTTGTATCTATTTCAACTCTTTTACTCTAGAAATAAGGGGATGTTTTGTACATATGAAAATGATACAATACTAACTCCCTGATTTAAATGCTTCACTAATTTTTAATTCAATCCAAATTACTAGCTGTAGTGGACTACAACTTTGCAATGTATACCTGGATGGACCCTTGACTAACTTTTCAATAAGGTCTTTAGCAAAATATACTTTGGCTCCTCAAGCTGTGCTCAGTCTGATTTCCTGACAGTCAACACACTAGCCACATTCATTCTAGCCATTCTAGCCTCAAGAACCTTGTATGGTTTCTAGTCTCAGCTATGAACTTTTCTCTGTCCCAAGGTGCTCCTTACCCAAACCATCCTATCATTCTAATTCCTCTGGTCTTGGTGGGTCTCTCATACGGATACATTTTTGACTCATCCATTTCCATCAGGGGCCACTTCTTGGGCCACAGTATGACATGATTCTTTCATGGAATATTTTGTACCCTAAATGATTTAGTCCTATGTTCAAGTCTGTTAGATTACAATGTTTAATAGAGTCTAGGAAGCTTTGATTCTCAGTATCTAGCAGTATTTTGTCTCTGGTGGGTATTCAATAGCCAGGTTTTTAATTAACTCTTAAGAGTTGTTTCCCTTACAAATATTTGCTTCCTGAAATGACAATGAAGCTAGTACTCATTGATTTTTTATTTATTAATTAAAATTGTTTTATTTTTATAAGTTTAAAAATTTCATTTAACTTTACTTTATGTGCATTGGTTTGAAGGTATCAGATCCCCGGGAACTGGAGTTACAGACGATTGTAAGCTGTCATGTGGGTGCTGAGAATTAAATCCAGGTCCTGTGGAATTGTAGCCAGTGCTCTCAACTGATAAGCCATCTCTCCAGGCACCTAAGCTAATATTTAATAAATATATTTTCATTATGTAATAATCATAGGGACCACTCCTCCTCTGATTTTAAGTCATCTCAACTCATCTGAGTTAAATATTCTCATCCATATCTTATACATAGGACAATAGAAAAAATCTTTAGTTATATGAAGTTGGTCAAAAACAGTAAGTTTTAAGGTCAAGCTTACAATTGGACACAATGACAGCAAATCTTATCTGAATTTCCAATAGCATGGTTATCGCACATTCATACCAGAGTGCTCTAGACAAAGCTGATTATATCAGGACCCACAGGAGAACTTTGCAGCCCCAAAGCATTACTTATTATTTAAAGCATTACTTCCTTTTGCAGGTTCAGGCTCTTTTTCCAAAATCTGTAAGTTTTCTTATTTATAGTTTCTTTTCATACTTTCTTTTGTAGAGGTTTCTATTCCAGGAGACTTGCTTGTTTTGATTTTGCATTGTCGTCATGTAAACATTTTAGGAAGACTGAAAACCAAGTCAACTCACCGTTTATTGTCCCTCTGACATAAAAACCTAAGACAATGCAGAACAATTACAAATTCAAGTTCTTGTTGCATATTTGAGAAATCTTTTTTTATGGTTCTTACTTTGTTTTACACATCACTGAGATGTCATATATTTTTTCTCATGATCTAGTCCTATTAACAGACATGATGTAACACGCATTTGTCTTTTAAAAAGTAATTTTAAAAGAAGTAACCATTCCTACCCCTTTACTAATCATGCACCAGCTTCCCTTGATATCTGTATGAAGTTCATATTAGTATCAAATCCTGCAGTACATGAGAACGCAACTGTGTCTACTTAGAGGAATCATCCCTACACACCATTTGTAGGTGGCTGCTTAGTTTCTTAGGTTGGGAAACTAGCTTCTGACTGCTGGTCTGAAGCAAGAATAAATCCCCTGGAGATAGATCCTTTTGTCTAAAGATGTCTAGGGAGAAAGGTCTGAGATCCTACTAAAGGATTGTGACCTTAGCTGTAACCCATGTCTTTGAAACTTTATGGGCACTTTTAGGTAGCATTTTGTATTGTCATTACTACAAGTTCTTTGTGACCAGGGTGTAATTATTGAGTCAGCTCCTGCTGGAGTAGTCTAGCACCTACCTAGTCAGCATATTTGGGGAGTTTATTCCCTTTGAATCTTTTTAAGCTTGTCATTTCCAGCAATTAATCACAGGAGGAATCCTCCAGTTTCTAGGAAAGCTTCGGCCTGCTCCTACTATGTCCCAAATCCCTCCAATTAAACTTATTTCCAAGTCAAATGACTCATTTTATAATCATATAATTTATGAACTTTCACAATTAATTCTTATTTATATACAGAAAAGATTTTAGATGGCTCATTGTGAGTAATTTATTTAAAACCACAAGAAAAGCAGGGTAAAAACATTTGAATTAACAATATAATAGAAGGAATTGCTAATACCAATTCACATGATGTTCCAGGTTTATGCTTTGCCTTGTACTGGCCATCACATCTGTCCTACTTGGAGGCAGGTGATATCTATGTAGTGAAAATTAAGCTATGGAAATAAATGGAGATATTTTCCACACAGATTTACTGTGATGGTCCAAATATGAAATTTTGAGAGTTGGGACAATAACAAAGACATGGGCAAAGGTAAAGTTCAACATGTAAAAAATTAATTTGGCTAACATCTGTTTGTTTAGAAGATGAAGAAAGACCAGGAGCAATAATTAGTGACCTGTGGAAACCAGTTAATTTTGATTTTAAATTTCAACTTAGCCTCCTAACTAGCCATGTGGCTTTGGATGGGTTATTTCTGTTGTCTAAACTTCATAAAGTTATAAGATAGTAATAATGAAGCTACTTTATATTCCTGAAAAATTTACAGAGAATATATGGATGATAATAGAGTTCTTTATGTAAAGCAGAAACAAAAATAATTCGTTATTATTGATCCCCAAGGGTAGCCCAGTATAACTTTGGCTGTAGAATACTTGAAGCAGAAAATATGAGGCTTAGCAAGAATTAACTAGGTGAAGGTTCTAGAGACCTAAGGTATAAACATATGCTCATATAGCTGGTTTAAGATAGCTTGATTGTGGTCTTTGAGTTTATGGTCATGAGGAATGACAGTGATTTGATAAAAGCATACTTCAGTATTCAGATTTTGTTCTTTCCCAGCACTAACAGTATGCTATAGGATGTTGTTTCCTCACTGGGTACCTGTGCTCCTCTTTAAATACATTGAATTCATTTTACAGTTGTATTATTTTCAACTAGCCATGATTTGAAGCAGGACAATTTTTCATTTTAAGACCAGTTTTTTCTAAATACTGAGTTTCAGGACATGCAAATCTGCATAGAAAATCCTTGTCTCAAAAAGCAAAACAAATGAACAACAGTAATAAACCACAGTATCCACTGACTATCAAAGCAATATATGTTTTTCTATTACATATTGTTTTAATTGTATAACCAGGTTAAGGAGTCAGTATATGAAAAAAAAATCTCTATATAACTTGGAGCTTGAAGAATCATGAGCACCAAGAGACCTGAGATGGATAAAGCCAAGACTGATCTCTGAATGACAGTTTTATAGGAACTGTGAAGGTCTCTCCTATGTCATTGTTAAATCATAGTCCCACAATAAAACTCCAGGGTAAAGTGGAAAATAAAGTTATTTAATACAATTTTGTGGGGGTGGAGAAGATAATTTGACCTAGAAATTTGGCCTTACCATGTCTGACTTAATTACACAGGTCATGGCTGGAACCTCTTGAGTAATGAACTCATAAAATAGCTGTGTTTAGAATAAGTAGAATTTAACAAGCAATGAATAGAGTTTATGGGTATTCCTTAAAACCCAAGCAATGGGGGCTGGAGAGATGGCTCAGCGGTTAAGAGCACCGTCTGCTCTTCCAGAGGACCCGGGTTCGATTCCCAGCACCCACATGGCAGCTAACAACTGTCAGTAGTTCCAGTTCTAGGCAAACACAAAGGCAAATAAATAAATAAATAATAAATAAATAAAGTTTAAAAAACAAACAAACAAAACCAAAAAAAAAGAAAAAACAAAACAAACAAACAAACAAAAAACCCAAGCAATGAACGGGCTCTAGAGACAATCAGAGGACTTGGGACATTATGTCATATTTTTTGACAAGAAGCTGACAAGAACTTGCTAAAAGATAAAAAATACAAATTTGTAATTCCCAACTTCATCAGTCTCTGGAATAAGGATTATCCCTGAGATCTATCATATGAACCAGGACCTATAAATTGAAGTTTTTACAAATAATTATTTCCAATTGTAAAAACATAATTAATTCTTCTGTCAGGGGAACCTCTATGAATTCTCACCTATATTCACTGAGTTAAGAATTAAGTTGATTCCTATGATTTTCCTATTTCTCTATCTTGCAGCAAATATTGCAACATCCATAATTGTTCTTAGAGAATATTAAATGAGATTGTTTGAATCTTGAACAGCATTGTATATGGTTGTGTAATTACATACACATGTTTTTACATGCATATATATATGCACATACACAGACACACACACACATGCACACCTATATCGAGAATTGAATAGCTACAATGTGTCAATAAATTCACTATTCTTTTAAGAAGACAACAGTGGTCACTGCAACTCTGAATTATATCACATGCAACATAGACTTACTTGAGACATTCGAAGTAATATTTGCCGTGATATATCATTAACTAGGAATTTTAAAACTTTCATATCATTTACCATTGTAGTAATTATTTCTGCAATTAGCAGGCAGCATTTCCAGACAAATTTATTTGAAGAAATGGGGGTAATTAATTCATAATATTTGAGGGTTGTTGCAGAATATTTCTTTACGCTGTATGAAGATGTGTCTCTGTGATTAGTTTAACAAAGAGAAGAATAGCCTAGCTAAGGGGCTAGGCAGGACCTCTGGGGACAAAGATGATCGGAAGAGGAGGAAATATAAAGTCTCCAGTCATATGTAAGGAGAACAAGACAAGAAGGAGGGAAGGTGAAAGTCAGTAGTCATGTGACAGCGTGTAGATAAATAGAAATACATTAAAGTTATAAGAGCTAGTGGGACAAGGATAAGCCAAAGGCCACGAGTTTTAAATTAATAAGTCTCTTTGTAATGATTTGGAGACTGGTAGTCAAAAAATAAAACAAAACCTGGTAAGGTCAGAATTCTATTGACCCATTGATGAAGCAACTTTCTCTTAACTTCTGAGCTATCTCTTCAGTCCTGGTTACTTTTTCTTATTTCTTTTATTAAATGAAATAAGTAGAGAGTACCCAGATACCTCACCCATGATATGCACTAATACAAGTGGCACATCCAGCCCATGTCTGTGGTCCAGCTTGTATTTTCATGTGAATAAACACAGATTTAAAAATATCTATACCTTGTACTTTGGAAGAGCATTATTTTTGTAAGCATTGCAATTCTCAGCTCATGTATAGTGGAATTTTCCTAAACACTAATGCAATTCAGATAGTAACTGTCACACAACCAACCAATGAGGATTTAGGTTAATGATAATTGCTTCATGACAATGGTGGCTGAAGGAAGTATTTTAAAAGATAAGAGTTTTTTAAACATCAAAAGCATTACAAAAATAAATACTACAGTGGAAGGAACAGAATCTGAGGAGATCATAAAAAGACACAGGGATGTTATTTGATGAGTTATTCATCATCTGCAATGTCAGTTGAACAAAGACAAGTAACTTATCATGTGTGGTGGGAACAAATCCCTACAAGCATAAAATAAACCATTTCAGATGAATCAAAATGTTTTCTGAGAAGACAGAAATTATTATTCTTAGTATTGAATAGCATCAAGAGAAAGGAAAATAAGTTCGGTCAAGACATCCCAAGATAAATGACAATGTCACATCAAGAACATCAAAAACAATTTTTATACCTTCATTATATTATAATTTGGAAATCATTTGTGAATATTGTGAAATAAAGTGAATATTTATTTGCAGCTATTAAATATAGTAAATCTGTAAAACTTTCTTTGACTTCAGAGTATGAAGATGAAATATAATTAAAGCAAACATATTTTTGACAATATTATTAAGTAACCAAAAGAGGAAAAATGTCCTATGTCTAGAAATAGAAGTTGGAAAAAAGAAAACTACATAAACAGAGTTGCACCCTGCATTATATTAACTCCAGATGTGGTACTGTGGATATATGATACGCAGAAAGTTAAAGCATGAGCCCTTGTTCTTTTAAAGGTAGCTTTGGGAAAAAAGACATAATTTTGAATTCTATCCCTACCTTCATATAAATCAGATATTCATAAATGTGACACCTTTAGCAAAATAATATGCTAGAGAAGGAAAGCCTATTAGTCATAAGGGAAACCCAAAAGCTGTCTATAATGTTACTAAGCTATACAGGAAACAATTATCCCTATAATATCATATTAGCTACATATTCTTGAAGTCACTACCTATAAATATAATAATATATAAATCTTGAGATAAGATTTTATATTAGTTTTATGATCTAGAAAAAGCCAAGAGAAGAAATAATGGTCCATTCTCTTAGAAACAATTTTCATTATTTATTAAAATTTCCAGCTAGTAGTTACATGGATCTATAGTATACAGAATGATTTTACATATACATTGATAATATATAATAATCAGAATGGTACTACTGGCATATCTATTACCTTAGACATTTTATTTGTATAGGAAAGCTGTATAGTCCTCCCATTGTGTTTTAATTGACAGACCATACAAAGATAAATGTAGAGTCTTTTTGAGGGAAAGAAATGTTATTAAGGATCATCAGGATATGTCATGGCAGATCCAGTGAAAGAAGTGCTGAAAATTACAAATTACCAAATGCATAGATAAATGAAGAGCCTTTGTAAGCAGCCATCAGTGAAAATTCCAGACAATATGTTTAGTCCCTGAGAATTGAAGATATCAGAAATACTCATTATATCAGGAAAGAATCTTAAAATACTTATTGCATATAATATATAGTCAAAAGAAATCCAATTAAGCAGCCTTATATTCTCCAATACTCATTACTTTTAAATGGAATTCTTCAAATGTCTACTTTTCTGAGCTGCGTAGTAGAGAATTGCTGTGTACAAACTATCTTGTAATATCAGATACAAACTATTTATGCCTATATAACTGCAACAAAGAACCTGTTGATAAACCTCTCCTGACTCTCTCCTCTAAGGTTACTTGACAGACAATAATTATATAGTTAATACACAGACTACCGCAATCAATAATGGATATATCTGTAAAACACTTCTGCACCTAAATTTCAGGGAACATTACCAAAAACAGGGAAGAAAGATTTTAACAGCCAGAGGATTTGAGAGTTTTTTGAGAGATTGTGTCTCCTAATAACTAAATCAACTATGCCTACAATGTCCCACAAATGTAACTTCCCAACTGTTAGATGAATAAAGGTGACATCAATGAACATGACAAGCTGAATGGGAAAGAGCCCATGGTACTTCAGCTCTACAAAACAATTATACAAAACTAAGTAAAGCTGGGAGAAAGAGAAGTGATCTCCCCCAGGGAAAAGCACACTGATTGTAGGTACAATGTTAAATGGTCAGCCCCGAAAATATAAAAAAAAAAATATTATGTTTACTCAACAAGTTTATTTAGGAATATATATGTATATACAAGTACATACATTCATGTAATAGTAAGAAAAACAGGGAATAAATTTCAAGGAGAGCAGGGAGGGTGTTAACATGTAAACATTGTCCTAGCTTTCCTCCTGGGCAAGGCTGTGCCATTCCAGTTTCACCAAGTTGTGGCCACACCCCTGCCCACAGAGCTGCTCTGTGCCTGTGCCAGGGAACGCCACATCATGGGGCATGTCCACATGGTCATCCTTTAAAGAGACACAACATGTTGCCCGGGATCTCTCTCACTGTCCTACCCCTCTCCTTTACTCTCTCTTTTCTCTGTCTTTCCTTCTTCCCCTCCCTCACCCATTCCCAATAAACTTAACATGGCTTCCTGGCAGCCTGGAAGCATGTTCCATCTTTCTACATGCAAAATACTAACAGAGGGGAATATAAAAGGGCTTAGAGGGAGGGAAGGGAGGAATGTTTTAGTTATATTTTAATCTTCAAAGTCATCTACATATGGACATGTCAGAGTAAAACTTGAACCACAGAAAAGATCAGTTAAAAAATAAGCTAACAGAAGGAAAGTTATGTAAATAAAAACAGCTATAGTGATATTTAACTTTAAAAGGCTACTAGAGAAATCTGCCAACAGTAGTACATCACAATAACAATGGTAGAAATGTAAGGATTTAAGAGGTAGTGAACAATAATCAATGCTATCTTTAAGACAGGTACAAAGAAAAGGTATCACTACACTTAACCCATACAAATATATTTTTTCCCCTGGGGAAGGAGTAGTCATTATCTTCGGTTGAATAGCTATTGAAGAGGAGCACATCAGGATCTAATAGATAGTTTCAAACCCAAGGTCACACAGATGACCTTGGTGAAACTTAAGGAGTCTCAAAAGTAAATGAAAGACAATACATAGCAAAGACAAAGTCATAAATTTGAAGAGACTTGTAAGGAAGAGATAGATACTGTGAAGGAAGGGGGTCATCAGAGTACACATTGTACATGTATAAAATTGCCAAAGAGCAAACAGCAATATTTCATAAAAAGAAATTTAAATGGAAAATAAAATATTTACTGAAAGAATGATGCCTATGGTAAGAAAACTATAAACTCCTTTAAAACAGGAGGTAAGAATAGAAGAAAACATTGGAAAAAATTCATGATTTTTAATGTGGTAATGATTCATGTGTTTGTGTGTATATGTGTGTGTGACAATTTAGTATATAATTATGCAAATTATACTGTATATTAATTATATCTCAATAGAGATATAAAACAAAAGAATAATAAAAACTGTCTCTAAATAATTGGATATGCATGCCACATTTACTAAGAGAGATTCATCAGCTTAGAAGAATCATTTTATTTATCATCTAATCAATGGCTCAATCAAAGTCTAATAAATATCCAAACAGGCTTTCACATGAGTCATTTACAAAATTGGAAAAAAAAATGCTACACAAGTTAACTGAGGCCCTGAAATTATCTGGGCACTTCAGAAGCAAACAAATGTTGAGATAAAATTTCCGTTTGTCTATTGTAACTTATAATAAATAATCAACACAAAAACTGTTATAGACATTGATTTAGAAATAGATACACAATAAAAAATGGATAACTTAAAAATAGACTTATAAACACATTGATATAAATGAATAGAAGGAATGTCATTCTTAGTAAATGTATTCATATTAAAAGTAAGATCTGATAATATACAAATTAAAATGATCTCCTGGATATATAAAACAAACAAGTAGATCCAGTCATCTACAAACTTTTTTATTTGAAAAGAGAAACATATTTCTCTTTTCAGTATTTTTTAAAGTCCACTAATGAGTGAGTACATCCCTTCTTCTCTTTCTGGGATTGTGATACCTCGCTCAGGAGGATATTCTCCATATCCATCCACTTGCCTGCAAAATTTAGGATATCATTTTCTCTTACTGCTGAGTAGTACTCCATTGTGTAGATGTACCACAATTTGTTAATCCATTCTTCAGTTGAGGGGCATCTAGGTTGTTTCTAGGTTCTTGCTATTACGAATAATGCTGCTATGAATATAGGTGAGCTAATGCTTTTGGGATGCGAATGTGCATCTTTAGGGTATATGCCTAAGGGTGGTATTGCTGGATGCTTGGGGAGATTGACTCACAGTTTTCTGAGAAACTGCCATACTGCATTCCACAGTGGCTGAACCAGCTTACACTTGTACCAACAATGGAAGAGTGTTTCCCTTGCTCTGCATCCTCTCCAGCACAGGCTGTCATCTGTGTTTTTAATCTTAGCCATTCTGACAGGTGTAAGGTGGTATCTCAAAGTTGTTTTGATTTGCATTTCTCTGATAGCTAAAGATGCCATTGTACAAAAGAACTCACGGCTAGAACATAGCTAAATGACACAATGCCTCACTTCTGCACTGATGGCCTCTGGCAGTGGTGTATATGAGGAAATACTTGTTTTCTTTAAGGTTCTGGCCACAGGGAGTTTAATTATGCTCCAGTAAGTAAATGAGCAGCATGAATGTGTGGTTTTGGAAATGGTGAGATCATAAGAATTGGCATGATTCTGAGAGTTCTGACAATTGAATTTGATGGGGTGCATGACATAAAAACACCAAATTTTATATATATATTATATTTATATATATATATAACCCTGTGAGTCCCTATGAGCCAAGGTAAGTTGATTCTGTGAGTTTTCTTATGATGTTATTGATCCCTCTGGCTCTTACAATCCTTTCTTCCCCTCTTCTGAAGGATTTCCCAAGCTTTGCCTAATGTTTGGCTGTGGGTCTGCATCTATTTACATCAGTTGCTCGATAAAGTCTCTCTGATGACAATTAAGCTATGCATGTAACAGAATATGTGTGTATATAGCAGAATATCATTAAGCATCATTACAATGACAATTTTTTCCTCTAATCATTGTTTCCTCTATCCTGTGGCTCCTGGTGCTGCAGGTAGTGTTAGGTGTGGGCTTACTCTCCTGGCATTGGTTTTAGGCTAGACAGGTCATTGGTTGGCCACTCTCTAAATTTCTAGGCCACCCTCACTCCAGCATATCCCCTAGCAGAACAGATTGTAGGTTGAAGATTATGTTACTGAGTTGGTATCCCATTTCCTCCACTTGAAGTCTTGCATGGTGACAGAATATGGCCACTTCAGGCTTATTTGCTATTGTTAGAAGTCTTAGTTGAGGTCTTTTTAATAGATTCATGGGAGATTGTTTGCAGCAGGTTTTTATTTGACCTGAAAAGCCTCCACCCACCCATTTCAGGCAGTCTCTTCCAGTTCTTCCCTCTATCATTCCCCCATTTTAATCCCTTCGAACAAATGACAAATATGTTTTTAATGAACAAGGTATGCAAATAAGAAGGTCATGTTCAATCACATTTGGATAAAGTTGTTTGTAATACATGCAAAACAAAAAGAGCTCACTTTTTTTTTTCAGTAAGTAGTGTATTGATTTTACAACTGTAGAGCACAGTTCTGAGAAAATGCTTACTTCAGTGTCTGCAGAATCCCTGGAAATACGTGCCCATGTTAAACAGTAAGGTGAAGACCTCTCTAATTTGTTTACATTATGTGGTATTTGCCCTGGAGTCTGGTGACTTTTAGGGGGAAGAAAAATGAACTACTCATGACATCAAACAATTTCTTTCTTAACTAAAAATGAGTGTGGGTATGCCAGTAGGTGGAATGAGGTGCAGATGGAGAAAACACCAGTTCTTTAAAAGGAGAAATGAAGGAACCAGAGGAGGAAGCTCATCCAAAGGAAACTAAAAGCACACAGTAGCACTGATGTCTAAAGAAAAAGGTCACTTTACAGACATACAAAAATCAGTCTTCAGCAATGGCTCCTTGCTATCAGTTTGTCAAGAGCAATGTATAGTTTTGGCAATAGCCTTGGCTGTTTGAAAGTTCCAATGGACCTCTTTGGCAAACAATTCTTACAAGCATATTAAAAAGAAACATTTTTTAACCTATCAGAAAACTATGTAATTAAATTGCTCATCGTCTTTGTGAGTCAAAACTTACCTAGTTTCAGGGTTATTTTAGTGCAGTCTCTTTTGACCCCTACATCTTCCTGCAGCACATGGAAACAAATACATAAGCCTACAAGTCAGACAATATGCAGAGAGACCTCAGAACACAGAACTCTAAATATAGGATGTCTCCAGCAAATCCCACCCCTTTGCGCTTATGAAATCCTGAAAAAAAAGTAGTCAGAAAAAGTGTAAAATACAGAGGGAATGAAAGACACCATAAAAGGAAAGACCTACAAATAAACATCACCAGAGCTCATGTGAACTCAGAGAATAAAGCATTATGTCCAGAGCATGCACACATCTGCCCCAAATGAGATCCTGCAGCAGAAAAGAGAAAAAGGAGATTGACCTTCCATTTTCTCCAAGGGAGTATTGCTGGAGAAACAAAGTTTTCCTAAAGATAAGTTGCATGCTATGTCCAGGAGTAGTTAGGCAATGGAAAACAAACACAGGGGCATCTTTAGTGGTTCCTTGTATCATAATGTCCTGTCTGAGCTTTTTCCTTTTCTAACTATCTTTTTAGTTTAATCTAATGTAACTTTTTTTTTTAACCCTGGAAGTTCTTTTTAAAAACTTCAAGAGTAGATTTTTGAAAAGTGTCTCAGACATTCAAAATATGTGAATTAAGGAGATTAAATAACTCAATCCATATCATATTATTAATAGATAAAAAGGTAGCAGTACCTGCTTTTCATCTCAGAAATTTGGAGGCAGAGAAAAGATGGATCTCTATGAGTTTGAGGCAAGCCTAGTCTACATATGAAGTTCCAGGCCACCCAGGATTGCATAGAGCTATCCCATCTCTAAATACACACATACCCATTTCTATCCTAAGGGTCTGCCTTAAAACCATACACATAATATGACAAAAAATGAAATCAGCAGGTTCTAGTATGTGTGCGCATACACATACAGTCTTCCACATATAAACATGTATGTCACAATAAGAAAGGGAAAGAGGCTGTCAACTTGAGAGGATACAGGAAGGATTTTAGGGAGAGGAGTGGAAGGGGCTGCAGAGAATGGGGGTAAATGATGTAATTATATTTCCATTAAAACATTTTAAGTTTTAATGGAAAACTCTCTTAAGTCAACTCTTTATTATGTAAGTGACTTCATATTCAGACTGGTCTGAATATGAGTAGGTAGGTCATCTGCCTATGTAATGTTAAGTGACTTTACACCACTGCACAGGTGATCTAAGAAATTAAAAGACTTGTCACTTGTATCCAGAAGTACCTTCCATACTGGAATAAAGGTGAGAAATACCTGAAAAGTAGATTTGTTTTAAACCAGCTCATCAATTTACTGTAAGGCTTTCCTATTGTAGTCACATCTTTCTGTCATATGGCAATATCTAAGATTCACTCTTAAACAGTTTAGCAGAAGAGTTACATAAAGGGGACAAATAGTCTTCTCACTAGTAAGTGTTATGTTTTCAAATTGAAAAGGGCTCATGTGGTTAGGGTATGTGAGAAGTATTCAGTGAAGCCTTATTACTAAATTGATTTTAATATATTTCCCCCAGGTGCTCCTCAGTACAAAGATGAGCACAGTTACATGAAACTCATTGCACAAAAATTTAAATTCACGAAGCAGATACATGAAAGAGGGCTTATTCTCAAGAGATTAAGCAGTTTTCACACCATACAAGGATTCCCTTAACTAGCAAGTCCCCCCTAGTGTATTCCAATTAGATTTTCATTTACAAAATAAAATCAATTTGCAGAAAAGTTTTCAGTGGCAGGCCTACTGCGTAGAGCAAAACACAACAGTATTGCATTTGTAAGAGAGTCTAATAAACTCTGGAACATGTAGCACTTTGAAAATCATACACTGAAAAAAAAATTCAGAGGGAAAGATGAACACAAAGAAAATATAGGTGTAGCAATCTTATTTGTATTTCCACCCTTGATAAGCCATGCTTATGATTCTTATCCTCTGTATAGTTATTGTTAACTCTTCCACATTTTAAATTCTTTTAACTGTGTTTTTTTTTGATAAATACAAAATAAAGAAGGAAAAAAAAAAAGAAAATCATACACTGAAGTAACTCTGAAGTCAAGAAGAAATATAAGGAACATCGTTAAGTCTCCAGTTCAATGAATGGTAAACTCACCAGTCCTAAGAGTTCACTTCATGCCAGCAAAACTTTCAAATTAATTTCCTCTAATGAACTCCTTCATTTCTAATATATTACCCCCACTTCTTTTATCTGAAGGCAAGCTGACACTGGCTTCTTAGATACAGGACTTATCTAGACTTCCAGCTGTTTGATAAGAAGATTACTAAACAAACGTCTAACTCAGCAAGATAGTAGCAGCCCATGTCTGACTTGAAATATATTCAAGTATTTTGCATTAACAAAGTGCTAAAAAATGGGGGGGGTATTAAAGACTTTTTCTTCCCTACTTTTCAGGATAGTATTTATTCAGAGAGATAAAGCCATTAGATGTCTGATCAACATCTCTTAAGGAAGAAGAATCTGATCAATGACATGGGAAAAATGAAATTTACTGAAAGCATAAGCAGTAACTGTAGCAGCAAGAAAGGCTCATGTCCTTTTAAGCTGTGGATACATGATGTGGGAATGTCTTTCTATATGCTGTGAATAAAGGACTGTTTTGGCCATGACAGGCACAATAGGAGTAGGTGGGGAAATCAGGTCATAGGTGGGAGAAGGAGGGCAGAGTCAGAAGATACAGCATCCAGCTGCTCATGATGCAAGATGTAACAAAATAGGTAAGCCATGGGCCATGTGGCAAAACAGATTAATGAAAATGAATTGAGTTAAAATAAAAGAGCTAGCTAGCAATATGCCTGAGACACAGGCCAAGCAGGATGAAATTAATATAAGCATCTGAGTGTTTCTTTGGGACTTTGGGATTGCTGGTTTGGATAAGTAGTGGTAGCAAGTCTGAACTGTGATGCTAGTCGAGGCCAGAAACCTCTACTACAGATACACTGGGAACAACTTTCATAAAGACTGAATTGAGGAACCATCAAATGCCTGAAGCTTCTCAATTTATGCATGGGAGTTTATGAGTTACCCACCTTCCCTTTTTCATGCTGTTTCTTTGAGCAGCTTGGTCTTATGCAGGTGCTGTGCATACAGTCACAGTTACTATGCATTTATGTGTAATGATCCTTTCAGGTCTAGCAAATGCTTTTGCTAAAGACACCTACAGTTTCTGGCACTTTTTGACCCTTCTCTCCAATGATTCCTATGCCTTGTGGATTAGGAGGATATGGTACAGATATTCTATTTAGAGTTTAGTCTTCCACAGATTCTTATTTTCTGTGCAACACCAGTTATGGTCTTTGTATTAATCACAATCTAAAGAAAAGAGAAGCTTCACTGGTGAGGGTTGATAGATGTACTAGTATATGGGTATAGGGATAAGAATTTAGGTTGACCATTTAATGAAGTATTAGGTTCCCCCTGTAGCGATCATGACCATATATTTTTAGCCCAGTTACTTGTACCATGCATAAGTTACAGCTTGTGTAGCAGAATATTATTCCATCATAATGTGGTAAGTTACTTCCATAACATTTGAGAAACCATTGCACCAGTGGGCATAGCTTTCCAGGCCAAGAGTTGAATAGAATATTCTCACATATCATAAATAGAACTTTCTAGTACCATGAAAACTAGCCAGTAGGATGAAGTTTTCACGGCAGTACTTACTTGATTTCTCCAGTCCTATAATTCAGGTATGTTTTTATCTTCTGCAATAAGATCTTATTAGCAAAATTTAGAGGTGACCAAGAGCAATGAAAATATTCTATAAAGTTTGTGGAGGTAATCAACTTAAGAAGAGGGAACACATACTTGACACTGTTATTGTATTTGAAAATTTATGGTATTTTGGAGCAATATGGTGCCCATTATAAAGTAACTTCATTAAAATATCAATCAATAGTTTAGATAGATAGATAGATAGATAGATAGATGATAGATAGATAGGTAGATAGATAGAAAGTAGATAGATTTATATATATATATATATATATATATATATATATATATATATATATATAGAATGTGGGAAAAGGGAAACATTTCTGAAATGCTGGTGGGAATATGAACTTGTATAGGCACCATTAGTGTGGAAGGTCTTTAAAAAGCTTGGTATAAATCTACCCTCAAAACCAACTGTTCCATTCCTATACATATTCCATAATAATTCTATGGCATACTGCAGGGGTATTTGTTCATCTATGTCAATAACTGCTGTGTTTGAAATAACCAGGAAATGCAAACAGCCTAGATGCCCATTAACTGATTAATGGATGTTGAAAATAAGCCTCATGAACAGATCAGCTATAATGAAAAGCAAAATTATAAAACTTTTAGGAAAATTGGAGAAACTTGAAATCATTCTAACAATGGTAACCAATTCCTAGGAAGACCAATTCCACAACATTTTATGGGCTTTTTTTGTGGTGAGTAAAAGACCAACTCTCTCTTCTCCACATCTCCCCATCTCCTCTCCAGCAAGGGAAGGAGGTCTCAAGGTCCCAATATGGCTTAGTTCAGCACCCACTCCTGGCAGATCCAGTTTCCTAACCCCCAACATCAAGACTGAGTCAGGTGTTCCTCTAGAGGGAGTGGCATCCAAGGTGCCAGTCCAAGGTGTATCAGATCCCAAGCTGTTCAGTGGTTGTGGTTTGCAGCTTAGACATACTTTGCTTTTTGCTTTTTTGTTTAAAATACACTAATGAGTGGTTACATCCCCTTCTTATCTTTCTGGTATTGTGATACTTTGCTTAAGAGGATATTCTCCAAATCTATCCATTTGCCTGCAAATTTTAGGATATCATTTTTTTTTTTCTTACTGCTAAGTAGTACTCCATTGTGCAGATGTACCACAGTTTGTTAATCCATTCTTTAGTTGAGGGACATCTAGGTTGCTTCCAGGTCCTTGCTATTACAAATAATGCTGCTATGAACATAGATGAGCTAATGCCTTTGAAGTGTGAATATGCGTCTTTAGGGTATATGCCCAGAAGTGGTATTGCTGGATCCTTAGGGAGATTGATTCTCAGTTTTCTGAGAAACTGTCATTACTGCATTCCAGAGTGGCTAAACAAGCTTACATTCCCACCAACAATAGAGGAATGTTCCCCTTGCTCTGTATCCTCTCCAGCATATGCTGTCATCTGTGTCTTTTATCTTAACCAACCTGACAGGTAAATGCAAATCAAAACAACTCACTAATTTTTTTGTGCCAGCAAATAAGTAAAGCATTGTGTTATTTTGTTATCTAGAAATCAGATATATATTTTTAAGACCTATATTTAAACATACTTCTTTCACAAAATCTTCACTATGCTACCATTAAGACATATATTGCACACTTGTTGACCCACATCCCATTACTACTTCATATCAAGAATAGCCTTTTACACATCACATTTTACTTAAATTAATTGCATACATATTTGTTTATAAGACTGTGAGAACATCACTAGCATAAATCACACTTATTCATTTTTAGCCCTGTACTTTGAACAATATTTGAAGTACATTACATGCTTCATAATTCATAAATTCACATATTCATGTACTGCGATAGCTAGTCTTGTCCATTTGATTAGATGGAGAGACACTTAAGAGATTCTCCAAGGACACTTGTGAGTGTATCTGTGAGGATGAGCATAAAAGTCTCTGAACTAATCAATGAATTTAATCCATTGAAGTATTCCAGAGGTGGTTTAAATGGTTTATTTTGGTCTAGATAGTCTCATAGCATTCTCCACCCACTCTTTGGCCACCATGAGGTGAAACGCTCTGCTCTGACTTGCTCTTTCTTTTTTCATTAATAAAGAGAATGAATAAGTAATATCCTTTATTGATATGTTGGCTTGCTTGAAAAGTGACATTACAACAGTCACTTCAATAATTAATATTTTTAACTCTACAAATGAAATTTTAGAGTAGGGTTTATAGTTGATGTTTTCTGATTACATTGATGGTAATCGAGCCAAGTCCTGCTTTGGAATACTCTGGGCACATTATTCATGCCTATGGGGTAGAGCTATTGTGAGAGTCTTTCTGGAATAAGCTCTCTGATGCCAGTGAGAACAGAAGAGAGAGGTCACTGCCACGTGGCCCCAAGCCAGGACAGCTTCCGACAGGTCTTGGCCCCAGTTCCAATTTGCATTGTCATTTTATACTCTAATAAAAACACAAGGTGGGGTGCATGTACAAGTGACTTTCCTCAAAGAGTATATGGCAGTCACGAGGTTGGCATATGACAATCAACAAGATATTAAGAACAACAGCCAATCATTTCAGCTGTTTTCCCAGTCACTCTATTCTATGTAGCACACATACTTGAATATGAGCAATCCAAGCTGTGCTCTAGGTAAATCACTAAATTAATAAAATATTATCTAATAATTGGTCTTTTATACTTTATACTGCTTCTCTTTCTCCTCTTCAACTTGCTAACAGCTGATGGATCTATTTTTTTATGGTAGAGGTTAAACTGTAGTTGTACTTTAGCAATAACATGGCTTTATATAACAGTCTTAAGAAAAAATTTTTTGCGTAATAGACATTATTTTATGGCAATAGAAACAAATTGGTATTTATTTTGGCTAGATTTGTGATTTTTTTCCCTTTTTTTAGTTTTTTTATTATGAATAAAGTCATATTTTTATCCATGTGTACCCTATGCATTGCTTTTGCCACCATTTTGCTCAATGTCACTACAAAGCCAGAACTAAATATATCAAGAGACTGTGGACTGAAGCCTCCAATACCATGAGTTGAAATAAATCATGTTCTTTTAATAATTTTATTTAGGTATTAGCGACAACAAAATGTGCCTTGCAAATATTTTAGTCGAGAACATATGAACTAGTGTATTATATATTGACAAGTTCCTGTTGTAGCCCTGAATATGGTATGTGGTTGGGTTTTGCTTTCTAGAACCAATGTATCTGTGAATATGAGATGGATATTCAGTCAAGCTATTCTGATTGGATGATAAATTGCATATAACTGAAAGACCACAGAAGATTAAGTTGTATTTTGCTGAAGGATAATGCTCTTCTATACTATAAAGATTTATCATTCATATTGGCTTAACAAAATGCTCTTTGGGCATTAGCCAGGTAGAAAATATAGGCAAGGTGAGCATACTAGGAGAATTCTGGGAAGAAGAAAGACAGATACCATCACCATCCAGACATGGGGAAGCAAGATGAGAGTGCCATACTGAGAAAAGATACTAAGCTATGTGACTAAACATAGGCAAAAATTGTGTTAATTTAAATGTAAGAGCTAGTTAATAACAAGCTTGAACTACTGACTGAACATTTATAAGTAATATTAAGAATCTGAGTAAATTATTTGGGCTGCAGCTGCCAGGTATTTGAAAGTTTCTGGCTGGACAGAAACTTTCAACAACAATAATTGTTCACTTATTTTGACTTTTTATAGTTTTGGAACTCAGGAATGGATCACTAATGGTGGTCAGAAAAAACTGTTTATCTCAGAATCTCACAAAAATAGGTGCATACTACTAACAAAAACAACAACAGAAATTGGTTTCATACACATATTGCCAATCTAGCATGCTGTCTTCAGAATTAGAAGATGAGAAAAGAAATGTTAAGAGTAAGAAATCGACTCCTCTGTTGCAACGTAGGACACTGCCTGCCCAGAACACAGCTGGGAAAGTAGCAGTGGGGGAACAGCTGGGTGCCATGGTCCTGGGTCCATGACTCAGACGTAAGCAACTCAGCTTCCTCAAGAAACATAGTCTGAACAGAGAAGGACTGGCATAATAGCAGGAAGGAAGCAGAGGAATTCCTAAAAGCACAGCTGAGAGATCAGCGGTCAGATGGTGATTTCTGCCACCTGAACCTGAGCCCTGAGACAGCTTCTTGACTTCAGCACAGAGCAAAGCCAACCCAGTAAATGGTTGGTATAATAGCAGGGGTGGACAGCCAAGTCCCTGGACACACAGCTGAGAGATGAGAGGTGAAGGGGTGACGACTGCCATAGCACTGTGTCCTCACGAGAGCAGCCAACACTTTGAGCACATAACTAATTAAGAGCCTTCAGAGCTTTAAGAGCCCTCAGACCAACAAGTCACTAGGAGCCAACCAAGAACTAACCAAAGAGAACTGGGGAAACATTGGGCAGATGGCTGTGCAAGAATACATACAATAATACAAAGGCCAACATGACACCACCAGAAGAAGCAAGTAGCTCTATAGCTTCAAGACCTGAACATAACAACAAAGCAGAGCAGAAGAAAATGACCTTATAACACCTTTATGAAACTAATTGAAGCCTTAAAAGAAGATATAAAAAACTCTCTTACAGAAATAGAATAAAATACAAACAGAAAATTAGAAGAGGTGAACAAAGCCCTAAAAGAAAATAAAGAAAACCAAGAAAAAAAAAAAAAACTGGTGAAAGAAATTTGCCAAGAATTAAAAACCAAAATAGAAGCAATATAGAAGGCACAAACTGAGACAAAACTAGAAATAGAAAACCTGAAAAAATGACCCAGAACTACAGATTCAAGCTAACCAACAGAATCCAAAGATGGAAGAGAGAATCTCTGGGGTGAATTACTCAATAGTGGTAATAGATACATCAGTTAAAGAAAATACTAAAACCAAAAAAGTCAAAACACAAAATGTCCAGGAAATTTGTGACAACATGAAAAGATCAAACCTGAAAAATACTTGTAATAGAAGGAGAAGAATACTAGCTCAAAGGCACAGAAAATATATTCAGCAAAATCATACAAAAAACTTCCACAACCCAGAAAAGGAAATGCCTGTAAAAATACAGGAAGCCTACAGAACAGCAAACAGACTAGACCTACACACACAAAAAAAGACTACTCGCCATATAATAATCAAGCCTCTAAACTTACCAAATAGAGGAAAAAATACTAAGAGCTGAAAAGGGAAAAGGTCAAATCACCTATAAAGGGAGACCCATCAGAATAACACTTGACTATTCAATGGAAACAATGAAAGCAAGAAGATCCTGGTCAGACATTATATAGACACTAAAAGTGCATGGATGCCAACCTAGAATACTGTACCCAGCAAAACTGTCAATCAACATAGATGGAGTAAACAAGATATTTCATGACATATCCAAATTTAAACAGTACCTAACCACAAACTCCACATTGCAAAAAGTCCTAGAGGGAAAACTGAAAACTGAGGATACCAGAAACCTCCATGTCACCACAAACAATTGATAAGCCCACAGAAGAAACACGCCCCCCAAAAAAGGAATTGCAAGCTACTGCAAAAATGATGGGAAATATTGGTCATTGGTCTTTAATATCCCTTAATATCAATGGACAAAATTCACATATGAAAAAGCAAACCCTAACACGATGGATAAAAAAACAGAAACCATCTTTCTGCTACATACAAGAAAAGCACCTCAACTTTAAAGACAGACACAGGCTCAGAGTAAAGGGCTGGGAAATGTCTTTCTAATCAAATAGCCCTAAGAAACAAGCTGGTGTAGCCATTCTAATATTTAACAAAATAGACTTTAAATTAAAATCAATAAAAAGAGACCAGGAAGGTCACATCTTATTCATCTCAGGAAAAATTCACCAAGATGAAATCTCAATCCTGAATATTGATGCCCCCAACACAAGGGCACCTACATATGTAAAAGAAACACTTCTAAAGCTTAAACTCCATATTAAACTTGACACACTAATAGTGGGAGACTTCAATACCCCACTTTCACCCTTGGATAGGTCAACCGGACAGAAACTCAAAAGAGAAATAAGGGATCTAGCAGAAGTTAAGACCCACATGGACTTAGTAGATATATACTGAAATCCCCACCCAAACAAAAAGGAATATACATATTTCTCAGCATCCCATGGAACTTTTTCTAAAATTCACCACATACTAAGTCATAAAGCAAATATCAACAGGTACCAAAAAATGTGTATAACACCATGTACCATTTCATATCAATAGGGTCTAAAATTAGAGTTCAACAACATCAAGAAAGCCTATGAACTAATGGAAACAAAACATCACTCAACTGAACCACCTCTGGGTCAAGGAGGAAATTAAGAAAGTAATTCAAGACTTCGTAAAATTCAACAAAAATGAATTCATGACATACCCCAACTTATGAGTTACAATGAAAGCAGTCTTAAGGGAAAAATTCATAGCAATAGATGCCTACATGAAAAGACTAGAGAAATCTCACATAAGAGAACTATCAGCATGACTGAGGGCCCTAGAACAATTAGAAGCAAACTCACCTGGAAGCAATAGATGACAGGAAATAATCAAACATAGAGCTGAAATCAACACAACTGAAACAAACAACAACAAAAAATACAAAAAAATCAATGAATCAAAGAGTTGGTTCTTTGAGAAATTTAACAAGATAGATAAACCCTTATCTAAACTAACCAAAAAGCAGGGAGAGAGTATCCAAATTAACAAAATCAGAAATGAAAAGGGGGACAAAACAGACTCCCAGGAATTCCAGAATATTATCAGGTCATACCTTGAAAAATCTATACTCAAAAAAATGGAGAACCTAAAAGAAATGGACAGCTATTTGCACAGGTACCATTTACCCAAAATTTTTCAAGACCAGATTAAACACCTAAACAGTTCTATAACACCAAAAAAATTGAAGCTGTCATTAAAAGTGTCCCAAATTAAAAAAAAAAAATCCAAACCCAGATGGTTTCAGTGCAGCGTTCCACCAGACATTCAAAGAAGGGCTATTATTACCAAAACTCCTCAAACTGTTCCATACAGTACAATCTGAAGGAACATTGCTAAAGTCTTTTTATGAGGCCACATTAACCCTGAACCCAAGCCACTCAAAGACACAACAAAGAAGGAGAATTACAGACAAATTTCTCTCAGGAACATTGATGCAAAAATTCTCAACAAAATTCTGGCAAACCGCATACAACAACATATAAAAAATATCATCCACCACAATCAAGTAGGTTTCATCCCAGAAATGCAGGGATGGTTCAACATACGTTAAACTGTAAATGTTATCCATCATTTAAACAAATTGAAGTAAAAAACTCACATGCTCCTTTCCTTAGATGCTGAAAAAAATCCAACATGCCTTCATGATAAAAGTCCTTGAGAAAGCAGGAATACAAGGAAAATACCTAAATATAATAAAGGCAATTTACAAAAAGCCGATGGCCAACATCAAACTAAGTGGAGAAAAACTCAAAGCCATCCCACTAAAATCAGGAACTAGACAAAGCTGACCCCTCTCCCCTTATCTATTCAACATAGTTCTCGAAGTTTTAGCTAAAGCAACAAGAGAATGAAAGGAGATTAGGGGGATACAAATTGGAAAGGAAGAGGTCAAAATATCTTTATTTGCAGATGACATGATTATATACATAAGTAACCCACAAAATTCTACCAGGTAACTTCTACAGCTGACAAACACCTTCAGCAATGTAGCAGGATACAAGATTAATTCAAAGAAATCAGTAGCCCCCTTAAACACTAAAGATAAAAGGGCTGAAAAAGGGAAACATCACCTTTTATAATAGCTGCAAATAGAATTAAATACCTTAGAGTAACTATAACCAAAGAAGTAACAGACCTATTTGACAAAAATTTTAAATTTCTGAAGAAAGAAATTAAAAGGATATACGAAAATGGAAAGAACTCACATGTTTCTGGATAGGTACAATCAACATAGTGAAAATGACAATCTTACCAAAAGCAATCTACAGATTCAATGAAATTCCCATCAAAATCGCAACACAGTTTTTTACAGACCTTGAAAGAACAATATTCAATATTATTTGGAATAACAGAAAATCCAGGATTGTCAAAACAATTTTGCTCAACTAAAGAACCTCAGGAAGCATCATCATTTCTTGCTTCATTACTATAGAGCCACAGTAATAAAAACAGCTTGGTACTGGCATAAAAACCAACTTGCTGATCAATGGAATTGAATTGAAGACCCAGACATTTACACACACACCTATGAACACTTGATTTTGACAAAGAGGCCAAATATATTCAATGTTAAAAAGATAGCATCTTCAACAAATGGTGTTGGCATAACTGGATGGCAGTGTGTAGAAAAATGAAAATAAATCCACACCTATCACCTTGCACAAAACTAAAATCCAAGTGGATCATAGACCTCAATGTAAACCTAGCTATAATGAACTTGATAGAAAAGAAAGTGGGAAATACCTTCCAATGCATTGGCACTAGTGACCAATTCCTAAATATAACATCAGTAGCACAGACACCAAGACCAACAACCAATAACTGGGACCTCCTGAAACTGAGAAGCTTCTGTAAGGCCAAGGACACAGTCAATGAGAAAAATCAATAGCCTACAGAATAGGAAAATATTTTTACCCACCTTACAAGTGAGAGAATTAATCTCTAAAATATATGGTAAACTCAAGAAACTCAAGCCCAAAACCCTTAAAAACCTAATTAAAAAAATGGAGTTCAGAACTAAAAAGGGAATTCTCAGCAGAAGAATCAAAAATGACTAAAAAGCACATGAAAAAGTGCTCAACATCTTTAGCCATAAGAGAAATGCAAATCAAAACAACTTTGACATACCACCTCATACCTGTGAGAATGACCAAGCAGAGATGACAGCCTATGCTGGATAGGATGTGAAGCAAGGGGAACTCCATTGTTGATGGGAGTATAAACTTGTTCAACCTTTTTTGAATGCAATATGGTGGTTTCTCAGGAAACTGGGAATCAATCTCACCAAGGATGCAGCAGTATCATTCTTAGTCATATACCCTAAAGATGCACATTCGCATCCCAAAAGCATTAGCTCACTATGTTCTTAGCAACATTATTCATAATAGCAAGAACCTGAAAACAACCTAGATGCCCCTCAACTGAAAAATGGATTAGCAAGCTCTGGTACATCTATACAATGGTTTACTACTTGGCAGTAAGAAAAAATGATAGTCTAAAATTTGCAGGCAAATGGATGGATATGGAGCATATCCTCCTGAGCAAGGTATCATAAACCCAGAAAGATAAGCACAGGGATGTATTCACTCATTAGTGGACTTTAATATATATATAAAGAGAAAGATGTCATTGTACACAAGAGCTCAAGATCAGAACATAGCTAAATGACACAATGTTCACTTCTGCATTGATGGCTTCTGGCAGAGGGGTGGGGAAGGTAAGAGTTGTTTTCTTTAGGAGTGTGGCCACAGGGAGTTTAATTATTCTCCAGTAAGCAAATAGGCAGCATGAATGACCTTTTTTGTAAATGGGGAGATCATAAAAGAGGGCATAATACTGAGAGATCTGATACTTGAGTTTGATGAGGTGCATGAGATATATATATTTTTTCATACATACATATATATATATGAAAAAATCTTTTAAAAAAGGAAAAATAAATACTATGATTAATATCAGGGTTTCACTGACTTTGTAACTTTTAAAGGCTTGTTTGTTTTTAAATTTTATGGAATGTTTTCCATTTTCTGATATCCTCTTCAATTTCTTTCTTCAGTGATTTAAAATTTTTGTCAAATAGGTCTTTTACTTCTTTGGTTATAGTTACTCCAAGGTATTTATTACTATTTGCAGCTATTATAAAGGGCAATGTTTCCCTTATTTCTTTTTCAGCTCTTCTATCTTTAGTGTATAGAAGGGCTACTGATTTCTTTGAGTTAATCTTGTATCCTGCTACAATGCTGAAGGTGTTTATCAGCTGTAGCAGTTCCTTGGAAGAATTTTGTGGGTCACTTATGTATACAATCATATCATCTGCAAATAGAGATAGCTTCACTTCTTCTTTTCCAATTTGTATGCCCTTAATCTCTTTTTGTTCCCTTATTGCTTTAGCTAAAACTTCGAGAACTATATTGAATAGATAAGGGGAAAGAGGACATCCTTGTCTAGTTCCTGACTTTAGTGGGATTGCTTTGAGTTTTTCTCCATTAAGTTTGATACTGGCTGTCGGCTTCTTGTAAATCACCTTTATTGTATTTAGATACTCTCCCTGTATTCCTGATCTCTCTAGGGCTTTAATCATAAAGGAGTGTTGGATTTTGTCAAAGGCTTTTTCCGCATCTAAGGATATGATCATGTGGTTTTGTTCCTTTAGTTTGTTTATATGATGGATAACATTTACAGTTTTTCGTATGTTAAACCAGCCCTGCATTTCTGGGATGAAGCCTACTTGGTCGTGGTGGATGATATCTTTTTATACATTGTTGTATATGGTTTGCCAAAATTTTGTTGAGAATTTTTTCATCTATATTCATGAGGGAAATTGGTCTGTAATTCTCCTTCTTTGTTGTGTCTTTGAGTGGCTTGGATATTAGGGTGATTGTGGCCTCATAAAAGGAATTTGGCAGTATTCATTCAGTTTCTACTGTGTGAAATAGTTTGAGGAGTAACAGTAGTAATTCTTCTTTGAATGTCTGGTAGAATTCGGCAATGAAACCATCTGGACCAGGGCTTTTATTTTGGGGGAGGTTTTTAATGACAGCTTCAATTTCCTTAAGGGTTATAGGCCTGTTTAGGTAATTAATCTGATCTTCATTTAATTTTGGTAGATAGTACCTGTCCAGAAAGCTGTCCATTTCTTCTAGGTTTTCCATTTTTGTGGAATTCAGATTTTTAAAATATGATCTGATAATTCTCTGCATTTCCTGGGGGTCTGTTGTTATGTCCCCTTTTCATTTCTGATTTTGTAATTTGAACACTTTCTCTCTGTTTTTTGATTAGTTTGGTAAGGGCTTATCTATCTTGTTGACTTTCTCAAAGAACCAACTCTTAGATTCAGTGATTCTTTGTATTGTTCTTTTTGTTTCAATTGTATTGATTTCAGCTCTAAGTTTGATTATTTCCTGCCGTCTACTCCTTCTAGGTGTGTTCGCTTCTAACTGTTCTAAGGCTTTCAGCTTTGCTGTTAGGTCTCTAGTGTGGGATTTCTCTAGGTTTTTCAAAGAATACCAGAGAGAAAGGAAGTACAAACAAGTTGCTACCAAAATTGGCAGGAAATATGAATCAATGGTCACTAATTTCCCTTAATATCAATGGTCTCAACTCTCCTATAAAATGTCATACACTAACAAGATGGATACAACAACAGAAGCCATCCTTCTGTTGTCTACAAGAAACCCACCTCAACCACTAAGACAGACACAGGCTTAGAATAAAGGGTTGGGAAAAGATTTTCCAGTCAAATGATCCTAAGAAACAAGCGGGGGTTGCAATCCTAATATCTAACAAAGTAGACTTTAAGCTAAAAGCAATTAAAAGGGACCAAGATGGTCACTACTTATTCATCACAGGAAAAATTGGTCAAGAGGAGATTTCAATTTTGAATATTTATGCCACAAATATAAGGGCACCTACTTATGTAAAAGAAACACTGCTAAAGCTCGAATCCCATGTCAATTCTTACACCCTAATAGTGGGAGACTTCAATACCCCACTTTCAACCCTGGATAGATCAACCACACAGAGTCTCAACAGAGAAATAAGGAGTCTAAAAGAGATTATGATGCAAATGGACTTAATAGATATCTACAGAAGCTTCCACCCAAGCTCAAAGGAATATACATATTTCTCAGCTCCTCATGGAACTTTCTCCAAAATTGACCACATAATTGCTCATAAAGCAAATATCAACAGATACAAAAAAAATGGAAATAATCCCTTATAACATGTCGGACCACCGGGGCCTAAAGTTATAGTTCAACAACATCAAAACCCAAAGAAAGGCTACCAACTCATGGAAACTAAACATCACTCAGCTGAACCATCTCTGGATCAAGGAAGAAATTAAGAAAGAAATCAAAGTCTTCCTAGAATTTAATGAAAATGAATCTGATATGATATGTATTTGCCATAGTTCTCTAAGATATAGTAGAAATCAGTAGTAAGTTCAAATTTTCTTGTGTTGTTTTTGTTATTGCTGTTTTTTATTTTTAGTATGGAGTATTTTATTAGCATTTTAAGTATTTCAAAGTTACAAAGTATGCCTTTCTTAAAAATCAATAATTGAATTTAGGTTTAATTTTGCAATCTGAAACTCACCAGTTTTTTTTTTTTTTTTTTTTTTTTCAGAATCTTCAGTTTGTCAGAACACATGTATAATGTATGTCCTTTTGATTTTAGGGAATTTCCTTCATATCTGTTATAATGTTTGTGTTTCAATTTCTAGTTTTATTGAAGTAGACCTTCCCCATTTTGTTTAGTTTGGTGAAGAATTTGCCATTTTTTTCAATCCTTAAAAAATATTAAATAAGTAAACAAATAAATAAGTAAATAGGGTAAGACGTCTACTATCTGGTATAACCCATTTCTGCCATACATCTCCATGGATACTTGAACAAGATAATAATTCTTCTTCTTTTACATTGTGGAGAAAAACTGATGTATTTATTGGCATATTACATAGTAACCCCTCATGAAACCAGTATTTATTATTTTCTGTAAGATTTTAAAATTCATATGAGACATTAAATTTCTGATGTTGCTAGAGTTCCTTGTAGTGTTAATTAGTAAGTCTACATAACTGATCATCCATACCAAGCTACTTTGAATTTAAAATTTTATTATTAGGATAATTTTATGTTCATATACACTTATAATTAGTTATATGCCAATGTAATCTCTACCACTTAAATATTTCCCAATGGGTAATTACCTTGCAAAAGTATAGTATATCCTAATGGTACCATTTTCTACTGATCATAGTTGATATTTAGTTCTATCATTTGAGAACCTCCATACTGCCATTTTAACTCCTGCATAACAATAACTGTCAACTTCTACTATGCCCTATATTTCTGTAAGTCTGTGATTTCACCTTGCCATGTTTTTGAAGTATAAATGTTAACTTTTGTTCCATATGTTGGATATTGAGGAAAATGCTAATAATAATTAATCCATGACCATATACAGGTATTTTAATATTAATTTTACCAAGTGCATTTAATAGTACAACCTGTTATGAGATACAGGAAGGTAGTTTTAAAAGGTAACCTGGTGTTTTAGTTTGCATTCTGTTTCTGTGAAAAACATCATATCCAAAATCAACCTGGGAAAGAACAGAGTATTTTGTAATACAATTTATGGTTCGTTGTTGAGATAGGGTCAGGCACAAATTCAAGGCCGGGATCTAGAAGCAGAAACTGAAATAGCTACCATGGTGGAGAGCTTCTCACTAGGTTGTCTCAAGGCCATTATTTAGCTCTTTTCTTACATAGATCAGGTCACCTGATACTTGTTTGCTTGATCTAACTCTTTTTGTAAGCTCCAAGTGCATGGAAGAATTTAAATATAGTAAAAATATTATTTTTGTTCTTTTATTGTTAAATATGTTCAGAAAAATCATGTTATTTATAAAATAGTACAAAATGCCAAATCTAAACTTCATAGTAAATGAATTTAAGAGTTGGAGAGGTTCAATAACTTTCAAGAAACATAGATAAAATTGAAAGAATTCAGAATTTGAACTGAGAAATGTGCAATACTACTACATAGATTTTCATGCAATGTGTGTCTGTCACAATTACATACAGGGGCATGGTTAATGTAATCACAACTATAATTTCTAGGAAGGTCCTCAAATATGGATAATCATCACATACGGTAATGTTTTTATGAGGGAAAATAAATGCATTTAAATTGTAGGAAGAAATGAGATTTTCTGAATGTCATTTTGTATAGCCATAGAACAGAGATGCAATGAAGTAGTAGTCAAGCTACATTACCTCAACAATCCATTTCCTAAGTGGGAAATTGTACCACTATATATTTATTATCTTTTATCATGTATTATATAAACACAATACTGTAAGTAATGAGGATGATCATTGGACAAAATTTGAAGCCTGAAATCTGACACAGATAATCAGCAAAAGTGAGCAGAAAAATTAAGTGAAGGCTTTTCATACATGGTTAGCTTCAGGCTCACAGTAAATCTTTCTGCCTTCATTGTATCCGTCTTGGAAAGACAGATGTTATTCACTGTCTTCTCTTCCAATCATACTAAAGTATAAATGAAGCAAGTTTATTTATTTATAGCTAAATGTTTATTTCACCATCTTCACTAAGAAGTAAAATCTACTGCTTCGTTTTTGTTAAGAACAGAATGCAATGCTTTTACATTATATACACACCTATTAAAAAGACAAACTTAAAAGTTGCAAATAAATTGAATAGTTATTTTGTCCAAAAAATATACAAATTGCAGTAGGCACATGGACATATATTTAGCATTGTCAATCTTTAGTAAAATGCTAATCAAAATCTCAATGAATTACCATTTCATAACTACCACAACATCAAAATGGCAGAAAATAATAAATGTTGCCAAGAGTGCAGAAAGAGTTGGATCTTGTGCCTTTCTAGGAAAAGTGAAAAGTAATATAGCTGTAAGAGAGCCTAATAGAATGGGGTTTCAGTACATAAAACCAAGAATCAACACATAGTCTAGCAGTGCCACTGTGTATTATTTACTTTTTTATTGCTGTAAGAAAACATCATGGTCAAGGCAATTTATTGAAGAAAGAGTTTATTTTGGCTTACACTTCAAAAGAAATATGAGCCCATCATTGTGAGGAGACCTTGCACCAAATTAGAGGCATGATGGTACCAGCAGGAAGCTTGAGGGCTCACATCTTGAACAATAAGCAAGAGGCAGAGAGGCTGAATCAGGAATAGTCTGTCAGATCCATAACATTTTTTTCTTCAACAAGGCCAGACATACTATACTTCCCAAAAGTACCACTAACTAGGGATGAAGTGGTCAAATGCCTGATTCTGCAGGAAATATTTTCATTCAAAGAACCACACATTGCTAAAAATATACCCCAAAGTAATTGAAAACAGAGACCTACACACATATTTGTACACTCATTTTCACATCTTTCTCAGTCAGTATAGCCAAAAACATAGTAGTAGCACAATATCAATTTGGTAGGCAAAATATAAACTTTAAAAACAATATACAAAGTAAATAAAGCAGTCTAAAAGCAGCAATTAATGATTCTATTGAGGTTATACTTGTATTAGTTCAAGTAGTGGAGGCTGATAACAGATTGATAATTTCAGAGACTTAGAAGTTAGGAGCTACTACCTAATATGTTACAGAGTCACAGTATGAAAAAAAAAATAGAAATGTTCTAGAGGAGAAGGCTATTGGTATTTGTACAATAATCTGAATGCATTTAGTGTCACTGAAATTTATACCAAATGGATAAAATGGCCAATTTCATAACATGTATATTTATCATCAAAATACAAAAGGTATTTTTTTACCATATTCTCTTCTTAAAAATTGCACAGAACACAAATAATTAATATGGAGTAAAACGCAATTAACAATTCATATTTTGCCTATGTTTTTAGTGTTTTATTTTTAGGAAGAAGTTAAGAGACTCATGTGTGAACCCATAAAAAGTGGAACTGTTCCTGACAGTGGTAATATTTCCTCTAGATGTAATATACTCTCTCATATTATTACATGTATTGGGCTGCTGTGGGATTATACATTTGTACTATTTTATACTCCTACTGGGTGAATAAAACACTGATTGGTCTAAAGGCAGATAGGAAATATGGGCAGGGCTATCAGACTAAGAAAACTTTGGGAATAGAAGAAGTATAGCAGAAATGCCAGGCAGATGTAGAGTAAAGAAGACTAAATGCTGTTCTATGAAAAGAAACTAAGGTACTAAACTAGTCATGGGTTAGTTTAAGAGTTAAAAGTTAGCAAATAGTATGACTGAACCATGGGACAAACACCATAAAATTAATATAACTTTGTGTGATTATTTGGGACCAAGCAACTGTGGGTGCTCTGTTTGAGACTGCTGGTCAGGATCTTGGGGTTTGAACAGGTAAGAAATTTTTACTACTCAGGGCATTATAATATTTTGCATTGTTGAGCTCATTTACTTACTACAAGAATCCAAGGTAGAGATTCTAGCCTAACTGTCTATCATTAAGCTTGTAAGAGAACTGTATAATAATATGTTTTAGTCATCTAAAACGTTTTAGTCATATATGGGTAAATATTTAATATTTACTTAATTGAATAGAGCAAGGAAATCACTGGAGATTATCAAGGCACATCTTTGTGTACATCTGCAAGAATGTTTATACAGTGACATCAATGTAAGTGGCAAGATCCTACAAGCTTGTGACACACAATTAAAGGAGAAAAAGGGGATCTAGTTAGTGAAGGGATTATCTATTCTCTACCAATGAGCTTCTGTTCTCAATCAACTCTTCCATCATGATGAATTGAGACCCACAAAATCATGAATCAAACCAAACCTTTTCTCCCATAAGTTGCCCTTGCCAGGCGTCTGTTACAATGAGGGAAAATTTAACAGAATCTCAAAATCCATTTATGGCAGGTCTAGGATGTGCATGAAGTATAGAACTATGCCATTTGATTACTAGTTATTTGTTTCTTAGCTGGTAACCTTGGACATAACTCATGAACTTGATGACCTCCCCAAACACTGTGCTCCATGCCCTCTGCTTGGTAGTTTGGGAAAAACCTTTTGTACCTTTAGCCACAAGTCAGATCTGTGATAAGCACTTTAATTCATCATCTGAATTGTTGACCTACAAGTTCCAGGTGGTTAGAAAGTACCTTCTTTGCTTTTGTACCTACCGGTTGAAGAATAATAGATAATGTACATGACATATCCTCAATAATTATAAATGCATGAATGGTGCAAAGGGAACACGTAAGTGGGATCACGTCCAATTCTTTATTAGAAACTATTGTTCATTATATTCTTTCTCTATCTGAGGCCTATTGAAAGACAATGAAGTCAAGTTCCAATTCAGACAGACAGACCACAGTAAAAGGAGCTCTACATTCTGCTAGTGGCTTCATCAATATCAACATTAAAATGAGCCAGTCTCACATTAAGATAAGACTGTAAGGATCTGTGAAGTAATTTCTGTTCCCCCAAAATTAATCTCCTAGATAAATACAACTTCTATAAAAATTACAGAATGACAAAAAGGTGCTTAAGCATAATTATAAATATTGTTTGAATATTATTTTTTTAATTACTGATGACCTTTTACCTTTAGAGAAGAATACAGAAAATGCCAAGAAAAAAATGGAAAAAATTGCTCATCTTTATTAGAAATATGTAATTAGAGTACTTTTAAATTTAGAACTTATTATTCAAATAGAAACTTTATAAATTTCCGGTTGTATTAGAGATGTCCTATGAAATGAGAAAAAGTGGTATAGCTTATGCTTTGACTTGGGAAAACAGATGAATTGTTTTATTTTTCTTGAAATGAGGCTAATTGAAGTTAATTGGAAATTTAAGTTAATTTTGCCTCCCTTAATACCAGAAAAAAGAAAGCATATGCAGACAACCCAAAAGTCCATGTTTTGTTTTAAGTATGCAGGTACTTGACGCAAAAACAATTCTTTGTGTTTTCCTCTGTGTGAAATTATCCATCTCATTCAAGTGAAATTGGTTTTGGTACCATTATCACAATGCTTATGAAACATGGTTTGTTTTTTTTATTTTTTTTTTATTTTCAAGAGAATAATGGGTCTGCTGCTATTTGTTTGTTGTTGAGGTGGTAGTTGGCTGTTATAAGGGAGCAGGTGTGAAGGCTGGCTAGATAATTGCCCCAATCAATTACTTTCTCTGGATTTAAGGGTTGCTCTGAATAAAGACAGTAGAGTGGCAAGTGACCAGGGCCGTTTTCTTGCTAGGTAATAAACTTCAATTCTGACAAATAGCCAGGGGCCTCTCACTCTTAACTGCACAAAAATGAATGGTGTGCCTCTAGTTTCCTGGATGTTTTACATTTACAAATGAGACAGAAAATGCGCAAAGCTCTGAATTATTAAAAGGGAGAAGATTTATGGTCACATGTCAGCTAAAAAGGTACACCAAGAGGACGCATTCCAAAGCAGTTAAAAAAAAACATACTTGAGTATATCAGAGTAGCATGCTATTGGTCACAGCAGGCTTCACATTCATTGTACTTATTGTGTTTTCCTAATAGCTATGAAAATGCAGGCCATATCAAATGTGTTGGCATAAATGAATTTGAAAAAGGTAAACAACCAAACATAAACATTTCATATTTTTCATTTAGACACTTGTGTACAAATGAGTACACATAGTGGAGGTAAATGTAACATAGACATTAACTACTTATGTCTGAGTCACAGAAATTTAAATATCTAGTTCTTTTTTTTAATAGTTTAAATTTCAAGATAATTTGGTAAGGAAAGCGAATTACTTTTATTTGTTTGTGACACTGAGTTTGAAAAGTGGAACTGAGAGCTGAGTATGCATCAATCACCAGGGCTAAGGGTCAACTTTAAATGTTGAATAAATCTATTACATTTATATAAAAGATGCAGAAATTAGACAAGATCACTATCTTTAGTGATTAGTTTGATGCTAATTGAGTAATCTAGAGTGAGGACTTTTTCTGTGAACATTGTAATTTTTCTGCAAATATTTATGAAAAATGTATTCAAGACCAAGAATTTTCCTAAGTACATCAGGGCATACAGCAGTGAAAAATGTAAAAACAACTCCCCTCACAGAATATACATTCTAGTGTGAAAAATGATATAAAAACATTAATAGTATTAATAGTCTTAGTATAAAAAGTTATAACAAATTGAAGCATATAAAAAGGTAGGAAGTGAGTGAAATTATAAAATGATGAGTCAAGGTGTGCATTACTGAGATGGCAGCTGAACAAATATTTGGATCATTTGGAGCAGGGAAGATAGAAGTTGCGAAGCTAAAAGGGAGAAGAGTGCTCCAAGCATATGAAACACCCCGTACAGAGGCACTAAGACAGGAGTGTGTCTTTCACATACAAGGAAGAACAAAGAAGTGTTAATGCTTGAAGCAGGTAGACTATGAATATAAGGTGCCAAGGTCAGAGATAATGTTGGTTAGCGAATAAGTAAGATATTTGACTATTATTGTGGTTGAATAAGTGATCTAATATATTTTATGGTTTTTATGTTATCATTGCACTGGATGCATAATGAATAGGTTATACCAGGACTGGCATAGAAGCAACAAGATCAGTCAGGAATATAATGGAACAAATCACAGAAGAAATGATGGTGGCTTCAGAGAGGGTGCAAGAAAAGCGTGAGGAGTGGGCACATTCTGAAGGTTGACTCATATTCTTGGTTTGTACAAGAGCATCATTAAAAATGGTTTTACAAAAATTGCTTCAGCAGTGGAATGGATAGTTTCTATTAGCTGAGAAAATGAAGACTCTGCATGTTAAGAATTTGTATAGAAAATAGGGCATCTATTTTGAATGTGTTCATGTTTATAGGACTCATAAATATTCTACCAGAAAGAAACAAGCACCATTGTCTATTTAAGAATTTTGTTTCAAGATACTCACTGACTTCAAAATATAATTTTGAGGACGGTTGGCATTTCTGAGGAAGAAAACACTGCAACTCCTAAGTTTTAGATGGATGCATACTTTTAAAGCATATTGCTAACAGGTTAGAGAGACTAGGATTACTTCATCAGTAAAGCTCTTGTCTTGGAGGCACAAAGATGTGAGTTTGATTCCCAGGAACCATAAAGAAAAAGATATCCAGAGTGGCACATACTTTTAATCCCAAACTGGGCAGGTCAGAAACAAATGGATCCAGGTCAGTGAGTAGATGACTCCTGAGAAATTAAACCTCTAGTTGAGGGCTTCATGTGGTCTTACACACACAGACATGTATCCACTTCCCCATTCACTGCTACTGGACAACAAAGGAAAGTGATCCAAGAAAGGGATACAAAAGAACAGAAAAATGTTCAGGGCAGAGTAAATATGATATATCTCAAATAGTAGCCATTTAATTTAACAAATGGAGGGAAATTGGATATTACAAGTGGAGATAGCCCCTCCAAAAAGCTTTGATTTTTTACAAGGTAAAGAAATGATAAAAATTGGTATAAGTAAGTTTAGTTAAAGAAAGTGAGTACTGTTTGATTTCAAAAATGATCCAAGAAAGAGGAAATGTGAACAATAAAAAAAGAGAAGGAAACATAGCACAAAGACCTTCAGGAAGTGCCCAGATGTGCAGCTAAGAAAACATCAAGAAGAAAGGGCACAGTCTCAATGATGATCTTAGATGTGGTACTGGAACAGGTAGCATTTCTCAGATTGCATTAATTTCCTTAGAGAAATGGGGTTGTAGTGCTAGTATGTACATATATAATTTCAGCACACTGAGCATACACTGTTAGATCTTTAAAAAAAGGCTTCTGTGGATTCTGTGTTGTGAGGAATATACTTCTAGGGACATGCAATAGAGACACTTAGGCCTCTTGAGAGGTATTGATATCAGATAAAGATTCTCAAGTCTTTGGAATGTACTAGAACAGGGGATAAGTATCTGTTTTCCAAATGCACTTAAGACAAGAGGAGGAATTGTAATTGAGGATTTTGGAATAAGAAAATAATCAGCTGATAGAGTTTATAAGCTGACAGGAGGGGAGCTGGCATGGAAAAGAATGACATCTAAAGATTACATATTAGTGGAGGACAGTCTGAAAAATTTCCTTCCATCATGTGGGATGGCTTTAAACACCAGTGTTCAATATTGACAGATGTCCACTAAGATTTGGTAAAAATGAGCTCAGACAAGAAAGATGAAAGAGAGTGAATGACTTGTCAGGCTAGGAGAGCAGTTTGAAGTGTATAAGTTGTGAACAGAGGGCTAGGTGGAAGAATGTTAGTGGTGTTGGATGGAGGGAAGAGGGTACTTTGAAAATATTCAGGAAGAAAAAGTCACCTAGGTTTATATAGTGTCAAGGTATAAATATGTTGCTGAAGAAAACACTATGATAGAGACAAAGATTATGACTTAGCAATGACTTTAAATGAAATATAGATAAAAGCTTTAGGGAAAGAGACTGACAATGTTATGATACAGTTAAGTTAAAATTTAAAGATTAAAAAAAAGAGAGTATAGAATTCAAAGGCTGATATTTGATGGAAATAACAAATTTGAAAGCCATTAGCAGAGATTCAATAACCAGATTCCAACAACTTCAAAGAACAAAACAGGGCAATACATGGATGTCATGGTTGCAGACAAGACTCTTGTGTTTGTGAAGCTCATAAGCTATTGTCCTTTCATTCAGGTTTGTCTTTATTTTTTAACAAATGAATTAGCATTCTTCTTTAATGATTCCATGTGGAATTCTCGCGTATTTTCAAACACAGAGTATGAATGTCTTAGTATTGTCCTTGACACTTTTATGCTTTCCAAATAATTAATATGTCACTATGAAGCACTTACATTGAAATTGATTTTGTTGATCATATTCCCCAGCTACTAATTCTCTATTAAAGTCTGCTTTTGGGGAAAAGGAAAAAAGAAAAAGAAACACTTTTGTTGTTGTTGTTGGGATTTAAGTAGAATGAGGCAGCTTGTTTGTGGCATAAGATATCATTTGCCCCTGATGTGCATCCACTGAGGATACTTTCTCCATTAATGTAACAAGCTTTGGGAGAGGTTATAAAGCTCAGGTCTAGATGTCAATTATCAGCCATAGTGCTATGAAAATTAACCCTGCACTTTTTCAACTTATGTATCCTACACCTCTCCTTTCTAACTTTCTTTTTTTGAACAGCAAATAACCCAACAAAAAATGAAGATAATTTATTAAGTGTCATGAATGATGCTAGAGTTTCATAGTCCTAAACTCATTTAAGTTTCTGAGTTTTATTGCGTAACTGGTACTAACTCTAGTGCTGGTGAGGAAAATAGATGCTTGCTTAAGTAGGTTATTTTCCAGAAATGAAAAATAAAATAAGTCATTTTAGCATCATCCACTTTCTATTATACTATAGCTCCTTGGCATATCAATAAAACAAACAAAAATACAAAAATATAGATAAATATGACCCCTGGGGGCATGCATTCATTGCTGTGTAACTGAAGGGTCATTGAGATTTGTCTCCATAGAAATATTTGTCTTTTGTTGAGATGGAATCCCATGAAAGCATGTTGCTGTCCTTTTGTTGTTTGAATTCTGTATTTCCCTGATGCTTTGGAAAGGATTTGGAGTCTTCACAATGAAAGATGAGACTTTTATTGTGGCAGGACAGCAATCTAATTTATCTCTGACAATGTTTCCCCTTCACCTAGTGTAAATGATGCCATTCCCTATAATGTAGAATATAAAACAAGGCAGAAGTCATCTGGGGCAAACAATGAGCAATGTCTTTAGTTTCTTGTGAGCACCACTGTGCATTCATCCCAAGGGTCTCTAAAGGTAGAGATTGAATACTGTACATGGCTTTTGAAACCAACTTCACAAAATCATTCTAAAGATAAACTAGCATCATTTCAACGATGTGACCACAGAGTTACTGATTCCTGGTTCATTTTTATTTTATTTACTGTTATTTTCTGTTTCAAAATGAGGAGTGTACCATAGGAAATACCTTTGAATTTTACAAGCAGATGTGTGTGTATGTGTGTGTGTATTAATAACATCTATTTAACTCATAGCATGTGAAATTAATAAGGTTTCAGACCAGAGGCTAAAATATTAAAGTGCCTATGGTAAAATATATGCAAACTATAGCAGTAGCCATAGATATCCCAACAGAGGATGAGCAGAATACTCTGTTGGGAGCAAAAAGAACAGAGACCAAGGAACAGGCTAGTGGGTGTATTTTGACAGGAATGTCAAACAAGTTAGAATATTTGGAGAATTTTGATATTGGAAAAAACAGAAGTTTAGACATTACAAAGGGAAATAACTTCAGTCAGAGACAGAAAAGGGAAGGGATGGTCTAGGATGGACTGTAGACCATGTGCTCAGATTTGCCCACAGCTGATACTGATATAATAAACAGACAAATGCAGAGCTGAGACTAGCTTGAATGTTCTCTGAGCCTCTGTCCCAAGGTCACAGACTCCCTCAAAGCAAAGGAAAGACACTGGAGAGTTGTACTTGTAGAAATGCTAAATTTCACCTGAGGGAAAAGATTGTTTCTTGATTCTTTTACTCTTTTTACTCTTCCCATCATATGCCACCTCCTTCAATGAGTGAAAGCCACAGAACAAAGCAGGAATGCTGCTTTGTGGAAGCCAAAAGGGGAAAGCCAGTAAGCAGTCCTGCTGTATTGTCTCGGCTTCAGTCCCTGCTTCCAGATTCTTGCCTTGATTTCATACTCTGATTTCCCTCTATGATGGTCTGTGATGGGGAAGTAGAAGCGAAACAAACTCTTTCCATTACAAGTTGTTTTTGTCATGATGCTTTATCACAACAATGGAAACACAGACTAAGTCATCTAGCATTATCAACGCTTCCTTCCCTTCAACTTTAGGCTCTTCTTTCCTTTCCCTTTATCATCTACCAGTGTAATTTTCCTGGTTTAGCGGGGAAGATACAGAAATCATGCCTTCCTTATTTCAGTGGTGAAACTAAGTGTAGTATGGAATCTATTAACATTTAAGGGATCATTGAGATTTTATAAAATAGAACTTGTAGAATCAATGAGTAAAATGTGTTGGTTTGGGTTTACTAAATATTGTCACTACAAAGTATATGAAGTACAATATTTTGTCCTTTAGCAGCTCACAGTCTCCTATGAAAGGATCAAAAGTACTGTGCAAAGACAACCCTGAACTGTGCACATACAGAGGAAAAAAATAAGGAAAATTGTTTCACCTACAAGTAACATTTGTTTCAGCTCTGAGAGGAAGAATTGGAGACGTTCCTGTGGCTGGCCAAAACAGGGGAAGGAAGGAGAGGACAAGAATACATGAGATACAAGTAGATAGTGGATCATTAGTGTCTGTGGATCTAATAATCATAGATCTGAGCATTGGAGAGTGACCATGAGAAGAACTGTGAACAGTAATACAGCTTTTATTTTTCTAAGGCATGGTGATTTATCTGTGCCCTAGAGGCTGATGTTCCAGTTATTCTGTAAGGAAGTCAATCCAGTTGCCCTTCTTACATATCTATTGCCAACTAGCTGCATGACTTTAAAATGCATTATCAGACACAATGCAATATTTAATCTACTACATCATGGATATTACATTTGCTATGCAGGTGCCCTTGAGATTCATGAACACTTTGAGACATGGCTTCTATAAATCTAGCAATGCCTAAAAGAATCATTAGAATCTCCCAGAAGTGCTTGATCATTCATGGATATTCAAAAATGGAATAGTGGTTGTTGCTGATATACTATACTAAATATGTTTCATTATAAAAATATCTCTAAGATACTTAGCCAATATACCCATTCTACTTTAGAAGCTTCAAGACTTTACAGATTAAGTGACATGCCTATTTACCTTATGGTAACCAATATGCAAACTCAGGTTTTCAAGATTCACCATTTTTTTCCATAAGGTAATATGATTTGCTATCAAAACAAATAGAGCCATTTCCTGATTGCACACTGGATATGAGAAAATTGTATCTTGTTCTTTAACCCACTGAATGAAAGTCATGGTGTTGCTATGGAAGAGACAACATTTTTAACATTCAAAGTGAACTTCCTTCACTGACATCTGTGGCTTGTTAGTTTTGCTTTCTGCAGACAGTGCGGCCTAAATGACTGAGCCTTCTCTCTGTTGCCTATTAATTCCAAATACCAGAGGTGCTCTGGTGTGTACCACAGCTGGATCTAGTGCTCCCAAGGCACATCCATCCTCATCTCATTAGAAGTCCACTCTGTTGCCCTTCCGGGTGTAAAAGTGATCAAGCTTCCCAGGCATTGTCTTATGAAATATATTACTTAAAACTTAAAGTAAAATTACTTTGTTTTGTAGGGTAAGGAAAGCCAGCTGAGTCTGAGCATTGATTTGCATATCTTTTCGGTGTTTGACGGTTTATCTAGTATTTCTTTTATTTGAAAAGCACTGGATATGTTCTACTCTAGCTCCTTTATGTACACTTCAGATCAGAGGGGCTGGCGACAGCAGCATATAATTACAGTCACCTTCAGGAGTTACCCAGCAGCTTTGGTGCCTTCTTTTTATACTTTTCTATTCCTTATCATCACTTCTCTTTCCATGAATTCCCATTTACAATCTGTAAAGCATTATGCTGTGCATGTGATTACAATTGCTTCCTTTGATAGAATGTTGAAATTTTTTTTGAAAGGAGTACTACAACAAGGATTTGCCAGTCTGATTTATCTGACCATGCAATACTCTCCCTCATTAGTGTTGGTATACAGAATATAGTCAGAAAGCATTAAATTATGCTTAGTGTTGAGATTCATAGAAGTCAATGATGTCTGTCCAGGTGAGAACAACCAGAACTTGTGTATTCACTTTGTTCAAGCTTGGTACAATAGAGAAGTCAGCCCCAGCATTGCATTTACCACAATTTAAAGGTAGGCAGAGAAATGAGTAAGCTTCACAATAAAATCTCTATTTTGAGGCTAGGAATAAATAAGGCTAGAATGTGGTAAGGAGAAAGGAGGCTGAGCATGTTGTGCAACTGAGTTCAAGAGCATGTTGGCTTTGAATACATTGTCCCAAGATTGGAAACTTAAAGAAAGCTTCTCTCATTGGTCAAAACCTGGTTATTTGGGCCACTTGCTACGTAGGTTGTGTGTGAGTCAGAGGTATGTTACAGATTGTTCTTTTGAGATACACATGCTCCCTGCTTTGTGTGAACTTAGACACTAACAAGGGAGGCTGTACTGTACATGATACATTTCAGTAAAAGATGTATTTTTCAGGACCCCTGAAGCAGTGCAGTAAAGGACCTTATTGCCAAGCTTGATGACTTGAGATTATCCCCTAGAACCAACCCCAGGATGGAGGGAGCACACTTGGCACATGCATATGCACACACACAAATAATAATAATAATAATAATAATAATAATAATAATAATAATAATATAAAATAAATGCGTAAAAAAGTCTTAAAGTATTTTTGAAAATAGACACCAGGAAACATGTAGAGCAGTGTTCAGAATGGAATGGGTACTGTGGAAACTAAAGTCCCTCCACCTTGAGGCCTGGAGCTATTTTGGGAGTGGAGAAGTTTCTAGTCCCCCATCCTGAGAAGGTTCTAAGCACCCAAGGCCAAGTGGTCAAGGTCCTGGGTAATCAGAGGGCATTCTGGCCCATCTGGGAAGCATCTTCTCCCCATCCCAAGCAACCAATCAGCCAGAAGCTGCCCACCTGACAGCAATAGTAAAGAAACTTTCTCTGTGCCCCTCACTCACCAGCCTGATAATGGCAATTCTATGGTCTTTCTTCAATCTGAGTGTTTTCAAAAGTCTTTCTTTGCAGGGGTGGGGCTCACTTCCCCACTAGCACTGCTATGTGGCAGAAGCTGAGCTCAACTGTACAGCTGTAATCAACCTTGCTTTGCATTTGCATTTAGAGAGTTGGTGTGATTTTTGAGACCTTTCGAGGGTAAGGGGGATGATCAATGAGACTGGGCATAACAGTACTTAGTGAGAAATAATCAAAGAAGGGTGTGGCTTCTGTTAAGGATTAAAAGAATAAAAATTTGTCAAATAATCAAATCAGGAAACAGCTTGATAAAAAAGAAGAAATAAGAGAAAGAACAGTTTGAAGCAATTTTGTGAGGGGGCCTGGCTGCTTTTGGTTTAAAGCTAAGAAGTGGTTAAGTGTGCTAAAATTTAAGACTATGGCTACAGCCCAATCCTACAGCTTTATATGTGCTTGCTCTGAAGAAAAATAAAAATAGAGAGGGAGGGAGAGAGGGGGGAAGAAGGAGAGAAAGAGGAAAGGAGAGAAGAAAGAAGGAAGGAAGAAAGGGAGGGAGGAAAACTTGAACCCAAAAGTGGTGTTGTTCACTTTGCTAACTTAGACAAATCACTGCCAGGAGCTCATGTACTTGATCAAGGCCTTGGGATATAAGATAAATGAATGATATAATGTAACACAGACAGAATCCTAGTGCCAAGACTTAGAATATAAGAACAAAGTATGACTTGAAAACAAAATTAGCTAACATACTTTGTGTACCTACATTTTCAGTTCTCTGGTACAAATAGAGAAAATCAGACTAATATGTTGAAATTCAAAGAATTGTAACCACTGACAGTAAAAGTAAGACTTATTCTTAACTTTCTATACTTTTGGATTTGTCAAGTTACATATTAATATTCAACAGATACAATTTTATTTGCCAGTGTGGTACCTACTTTTTGTCAGCTATAAAATTTCCTTTGCTTTTCAAACAGCAACAGTCTGTGTTCCTAAAAATGCCAATCCATTTGTATTGAAGATGCTGCATAATAAGGAATAAAATAAAACTTACTCATGTCTGGAACATGAAGGAGGTCTGAAGCACCATTTTACATTTTTTTCAAAGCAGTGTTGCAGACGGCAAGGTGTACTTTGTCTGAAAGTATAAAAATGCAATAGATAATGATATCTCAAGTCTCCTTATGGTATTGGATAGAGAGTCCAAGGTCTTAGACATGTATTTTGTCCTCTAGAGAGAAAAAAAAAAAAACCATGGTCATCTTTGAACAACTGTGCTTCTTATTACAGCAGAGGACAAAGCAATACACTCTGCTGTGAGAGAGGAACAGCTAATTGTATATAAGACAAAAGATTAGGAGAATTTTGAACTGATAAGTGGTATTTGGAATTATACAAAGAAATTATCGAAGTAAAAATCAATTCGATACACTTCTAATAGAGATCAAGTTTAGCAATACTGTTGTTTTAATAGAGTTACATGCTATAGAATTAGTGGAAAGTGAAAGTGTCACAATTCTGCTTCTGACAGTGGAAGTCATTTTTCTGTTAGTAGAATATCTGAGAAAACATTAATGCTTTGATCTTCCTCTGATATTTCTTAATAGTTGGAATTAAGGCTTGTCTAGCAGCCCAAGGCAGAATACTTAGTGTTATCCATTAACTCAGACTTATCTAATTTTTTTTTGTATTTAAATTGCCCCTAAGCCTAAACCATATATATAATCTTAAACAGTCAGGCTCCTACAAAGTCTCATTTTATTCCTCTGACCCCCAGAGTTAGAAGCATTCTTAGGCAGGATAGATATAGGAGGCTTATGACCGACATTCACAAATCTTTCATCTGATCTTGCAGTTTTTGCAGCTATTTGATGCTTTCTGTTGGCTTTTTCAAAATGGCTAAATCACTCAAGATGATCTAGAGTCTAGAAGGTCCTCATTCTTATTTCCCACTTGTCATATCTCTTGTTGGCCTCCATATTGGTCTGTATTCCTTGGTCCTGTTACCATGATTGATTTCGGTAGGCTCATTTACCTATGACTATCATCTAGGTTTTTATTTTCTATTAGAACTATGGTTCTTTCCTAAGGCTACCTGGACCTGGATCATCTATGAACCTGGTTCATTTCTAATATCATTTAGATCTCTAATTTGATGTCATGGTCTTTAGGAAGTATTCTTGAGAATAATTCAGTTCCCAGATTTTAGAATGATAATTTTTTTTTTGATGAACTGAACTGTCCTAACTAAGTCATACATCTCTGACCTTTTCTCACAGATGTCTGGGCTATGAGAAAAATATGGTGTCTTATATCAGTTCCCAGTCCAACCTTTATCATGCATGAACATACCCTAAACACATCTCAAATGAATGAGCTGATCTACCCTTTGAAAGTCACTCTAATATGCCAGACATAAGAGTTGAATCTAGTTCTTCAAAGTAACCAAATGTGTCCTGTTCCTATGTTGCCAGGAAGAAGCTGGGCCCAGTAATTTCCCATGATGTCTTAGTGAAAATAGCTGCATCTGCATAGATCATGTTGCTTTCTGTTTTCCATCAATGTCATCAATTAATTTTTTTGTTATGAATATCCCTACTGGTATAAATCATAATTAGGTCAATTTGGCTTTTTTGTTAGAAAGGTATTTCTGAAGCTAGATTATTCTATTCAATAGCTCTATATACAGAACTTGAATATAAAATTCACTGCCTTCCTACAAGTAAATTGATTTTAAAAGAATCAAAAGAAAGTTTTTAAAAGCTAATTATGAAAAGTTTATGTTTTGTTAAAATTCAGTCTGATTATTTTTCAAGAAATTTAATTAATAATTTATTACTATAAACACATGAATTCTATGATGGATAATTTGTGAGAGAAATCAGAATATTCATTGTAGCAAAATTATTTTTATTTAAAATTTAATGCCTTTGGCAATAAATTCTGATTCATATTAATTTGGCCTAAACACAAACAAATTAATTATCAGAGATTAATATTTGAAGACTTAGTCCCCCACAATATAATACACAGAGTATTTAAGAGTTAGTAGATGACTTTAGTTAAGAGATGAGATACTCATTAGGAGCGCATATATCCAGAGAAGAGAAAAATCTCTCTCTCTCTCTCTCTCTCTCTCTCTCTCTCTCTCTCTCTCTCTCTCTCTGTACCTCTTCCCTCAGCCCTTTTCTTCCTCCTCCTATAGAGGGTGACACTGAAAAGATATTGATTTTCTGAAGTTTAGCTCAAAGTCATCACAAGGATATGAATGGCCAGCATCTTGATCTTACGCTCCATCACAACTGTGAAAAATGTCATCTATTTAAGCCTCCTAGATTCTGCTATGCTGCAGTATCAGCATGAACAGACTAGTATAACAACCTTTAAAATGTTTTAATCAATCCACACTGACAATTCTTCACGTTTTATGTATTCAGAACGAAGTGTACACTTCAAGTAAACTCACAAGTTTCTGCTTCCTAGTTCCCTTGAAATATAATGATTATGATGATCTAGAGTCTATTAAAATGAAAGAATTATGTGCATGAGTTTCTTTTCACAGGCTAGTTTTTTCAGCACACCTCCTGTCTTTGTATGCTATCCAAGCAGCATTAATGCATGTGTTGCTGCTAGTGTGCACACATCCCTTTAATTTACACACCCATGTGTGGCAGAAACTGATCCACAGCAGACACCTAAATCTTTCTCTACTAGTAGTTTCTTTGTCTCAAAAACATATTCTCCTGTTATAAGACAAGCCAGGATGCCAGAGAATTTAACCTCTGAGAACAGTTCTTTTTCTATGAATAAAGTCTCATTTCTTATCCATGTATCCCCTTGTTCAAACTGTCTTTCCTCTCCTGCCCCTCCTAGTCACTCTCTCTTCTCCCCATCACTTTATCTTCTCCCCAGCAAGGGCGGGAGGTCCCAGAGTCCCAAGGTGGCTTAGTTCATTATCTACTCCAGGCAAATCCACTTTCCTCATCCCAACATCAAGACTTGGTCAGGTGTTCCTCTGAAGGGAATGGGCTCCAAGGTGCTCCACGTCCCAAGCTGTTCACTGGTTGTGGTTTGCAGCTTGGTTATGCTTTGCCTTTTGTTTAAAGTCCACTAATGAGTCACTACATCCCATGATTCTTTTTCTGAAATTGTGATACCTCGCTCAGAAGGATATTCTCCAAATCCATCCATTTGCCTGCAAATCTTAGGATATCATTTTTTCTTACTGCTGAGTAGTGCTCTATTGTGTAGATGTACCACAGCTAAGGAGCAGGAAGAGAAATGAATTCTGTGCCACTGAGGTGTGAGCACCTCTGTAAGACATCTGCAGTGAGACTGAGCTCTAGCTGTACATGGTGACAAGCTGCTCATCAATGTAAAGGTTATGGGTTTTCTGTTCTTCCCTTTCCTGCCTCACTTCTTTTGCTTTAGGTCATATCCCATTAAATTCTAGGATTGGTTTTTGGTAGATCCCAAATCAAAAATGTTACTAGTCACATCAAATAAAAAAGGAAAATACTAAGACTCTAATTAACATGTTTTGGGTTTTGTTTTCAACAGAATTTCTTCCTCTTAAACGAAGGAAAGAGAGATTGTAGGAGGAGAGAAGGGACAAGAAAAGGGAGGAAGCAATGAGAGAAGAGAGAGAAGAGAGCTAATATATAAGTACTCTGCCATGATATGATTTGTTATGTTAAATCATAACATTTTGTTTTTTCTCAATACTACTCCTACTAAGCAACAACTGAACATATGTATTTTAGAATGCCAATTCCTGACATACACCAAGTTATAAGATAGCACATAGTTTGTATGGTCTCTGATACTATCACTACAGTGTTAAAAGAACATGAATACATCACAGTAAAACATTTACCATGTTCCAAAGTACTATTTAAAGCTTTCTGAAGTCATTCACTTGGTAAAGTCCTTACTTTGTAATTCACTCTTGCCTATTCTGAGGTTTCTAACAAACATAAACAATGCCACACCAGTCTATACAGGCTGGCAAATCAGAGAAAAATGATTCCAGGATCTGATACTTTGACAGAATTATCTTCCTATTTTATCAGCCTAAAGATGTCATTAGTGTGGGGGTTTGAATTATACAGGTTTTCATTGCACCTTCTTCAGAACCTTTTTGTCAAAGAAATTATGAACAACACCTGTGACCTATTATGTCTACTCAAGCATCATCCTCCTCTGATGATTTATCCAAGGGAGATTAGATAGGAAAGGGAGAGTCTGGTCTCTGTTTGTCAGACAAATATAAAATAGGAAAGTTCTGTTGGCAGTATTATACAGTCTGCCATAGCGGTAATGAACTCTGCTCAGTGTTTTGAGGGGGCAGAGGCAAGTCTAATTGAGAACGTGCCTTGTGAAGAACAGCCTCTGTCTCGGACTTCTTTTCAGCTCTGTTGCTGTTATGACATCATGAAAAGCACTCACCCACTGTAGTTTAGGAGTCCTGGGACAGAATATTTATTCTATTATTTTCTGCCTATACCACTTTTGGCAAGCTACTTTATCTCTTTACACCACTTTTTTCTCAATTATAAAAACTAATGTTGAACCAGCATGGTGGCTCAGCAGGTAAATGTGCCTGCTGATAAGTTTGACATTTGATTTGGATTCTAAGATCCTGCTTAGTGAAATGATAGAATGAATTCTTAGAAATTGTCTACTGACTTTCACATGTGTACTGTAACACATATACACACACATATGAGAGAGAGAGAAAGAGAGAGAGAGAGAGAGAGAGAGAGAGAGAGAGAGAACACATACACAAATACCTACACATAAAACACATACCCAAAGGCATAGGAACACATACACAAAAAGCAACATATATACATGCACACAAACACACTAAATATAACTTAACAATACTTTCATATTCAGCATACAGCCAAGCTTATTTATAAAATAACATTGCAATAATAGCCCATTTTAATAGCACAGATATTTGTGAGCTGTTGGGGATATTAAGGACACAGAAATTGGCTGAATTATCTTTACATTAGTTTCAGTTGATGACTGAGAACCTCCTACATGTCACAAATGTGCTGACAATGAGAAGTCAAAGTCAGGTAGAAAATGGTTCTTGTACATGAGGAACTTACAGTTGAGTTTGGTGGGGAAAAATAGTCTAGTGGACAACTAAGAGGATTTTATCATCTTAATTTGTAGCTTTCTTATGTTGATTTATACTTAATAAGGGATTTTTGATGAAATGTCTTAGTCATGGTTATTCAGAGAACCAATGGGAGGCAGATAAATATTCATCACAAAAAAATTGAAAACTGAGGGATCCAAGAAAGCTGAGTGCATAAGTTGTCACTTAGAGGACATAGTAGGATTTAGAGCAGAAACAACCAGTGTTCAAGTTGGAGTCCAAAAGAAGGAGAAGACGCATATCTCTGCTCTAGTTGTCTTGAAAGAGAAGCTCTCTTTTATGCATCCTGTCATAGTACCTGGCTGCATCTACCCAAATAAGGCAGGACCATCTGCTCTTCCAAATATACTGAATCTGCATGATTTTTGTCTCAGAAGATTTTCACTTATACCTCTAAATCAGTGTTTAATGAAACAAATGAAATTTCTTAGACAAAATGAGAAAAAGAATTACCTTTTTCAGATTTACATTTTAATGTAGTTTATTAAGCATCTTAGTTTTGTCTTCTATACTAACAAAGATCATGCCTCATCTGTAGGGTACCTGACATAACCCAACTAAGCTACATCTTGAGCACACAAGAAAAGTTGCTCATTGGAAATACTTAATCTGATGTCTATATATCTATATGTATTATAGATCTATGAACAAGTAGATCCAGTTCAGTAAGATATTATCTGTATATCCTATCTTATTATACCAATGATCTTCTTTTGCATTACATAGTTAAAGCAGAAAATACTATCAGCAATGAAGATTCAGCATATGTAGGATAAACGGAGGATCAGTGAGATATAGACATAAGGAGAAGTGGTCCATATTTTGCTAGCTTCTAAGAAGGATTCACTAGCTTAGTTGGTTTGTTCTTGACTCAAACTTGGGCCAGGAAGAAAGCATAGACTGACTACTGTCCATGAGTGTAACAAGATTGCCCACTTGGAACAATGGGATAGGAATTTACAGAGATAGCAGCCTGTTCTACAATATCCCTTCTGCTAAAGAAGAGGCCTCTAAATGAGTGAGTACACACAGGAAATGTCCATATTGCCTGGGATGTAGTTATAATAAGGTGAGCAGTATCTTTTTTATTAATTAACTTTTATTATTTTCATATTTCTCATCATGCATTCTTATCCCCCCACATCTGTCTTCTGTGCTTGCAACACCACTCCCCCCAAAAAAGAACAAAATTTTTAAAAAAGAAATATAAGAGAAAAACAAAGAGATCAGTCTCCTCCTGAGAGCTGTGGTTGACTTGGTGAGGCATACATTTCATCCCATATTCCTCTCATCTTCACTTCAGCTGTTCATTGCCAGGAGTCATCAGTGTGGTACTGGCCTCTGGCCTCTGTCACACCATCCACTGTGGGCTGTCAGTGGGCCCTTGGGACATCCAGATGTTGTCCTGTGTCCTAAAGATCTCACAGTTTTGGATCTATGAGTTTGTCTACTTCTCACACTCTAACATTTCAGAGGAGATGGATGTTGGGGTGGGCCAACTCACGGCCCCAGTCCTGGGCCTGGTTGGCAGCTGCACTGGTCAGCCTGCCAATTACCCCATTGTCACCACCTTGGCATGTTTTCCAGTACTACCTTGGCCTGCTCACCCAAAGCACTTTAAAGCAAGGAGCAGGGCCTGTTTTTCTGATCTCAGGCCCTTGGCCTCTGGGAGCTGTATCTCTTAACTTGCCTTCTGTATTTCTTCAGAGCTAGCTTAAATGCGTGTGTCTGTGTATTTGTCTGTGTGTGTGTGTGTCTGTTTGTGTGTCTGTGTCTCTGTGTGTGGTGTCTCTGTGTGTGTATGTTTGTGTGTATGCATGCATACATACATACAACATATAGGTATGTGTGTATTTAAATGTATATATACTTCCTATCTAGTTTCTTCACTGTTTCTTATGCTTCATTGCTATGAATTAGTCCAATCCCTCTAACTGCCTGTAATCCACACTGTATCTCTATTCACTGAAATGTATTTACCACACATTCTCAAGCTTTCACCTGAATGAACTACTTCATCTCCATAAACAAGTGCTCACTTTACTTACAAATGATTATATTTTGTCATAAAATTTATCTAAAACAAAATGTACAAATACTGAATGTCCATTTTCAGACTTTCAACAAACAAATGTACTGCTGCAACCAAACTATGAAGCAGATTGTTGCCATGACTATAGCATATTTCTTGTGACTGATTCCCGAAGTTGGGTAATCATTATTTTGACTTTTCTTCATCATGGATTGCTATGTTTATCAAAAAATTGATCAAATGATGCAAATAGGGTGTACTCTTTTGTGTAAGACATCTACTATGACAGGGATTTACCAGTACTAATACTTATAATCTGTGCTAGCTAGTCTAATGTCAACTTGATAGAGATTAACTAGAGTTTTCTAAAATGAGGTAATCTTGGTTGAGAAGATGTCTCCATAATATCCAGCTGTCCAGCATTTTCTTAAGTAGAGATAGATACTGACAGGCCTACCACATCCTGGATGATACAATCCTTGAGCTGGTGGTCTTATGTTCTATAAGAAAGCAGGCTGAGCAAGCCATGAGGAACCAACCCAGTAAGCAATGCTCCTGTGTAGGCTCTGCATCAGCTTCAGCCTCTAGGTTCTGCTTCAGTTTGAATTCCAGTGCTGACTTCCTTGGATGATGAACAGCAATATGGACATGTAAACTAAACGCTTTTTTCCTCAATTCCCTTTTTGGTCATGGTATTTTATCACAGCAATAGAAACTCTAAGACAAGTTGGAACAACAATTATGAGGTACTGTTATGATAGTCCTGACCATGCTTTTGGGTAGATTGTAGAAAGGACTTTGGAACTTTGGGCTAGAAATTCCATTGAGTACTGAGAGTTCAGTGAGCTGGTCTGAGGAACCTTGGAAGTTATGAGTAGTGAAAGTAGTCCATATTATGGAAGCCTGGCCCATGAAGTTTCAGAGAACATTAAAGACTCTATAGGGGCCACTTGCTATTTTTAATTGAGATTCTGCCATTCTACTAACTTGGGGCTGAAGAGTCAGCTGTAATTAACAAGATACAAGTCACAATGGAGGAAAACTTTGCATTACTAAAGCAATTGATTCTGGTTAGCTGGAGCTAATGAATTGTCAGTAATTAAGAGGAGACCAGTCTCATCTAGGTAAAATCTTCTGGGAATTATTGTTCAGAGTCAGCACACATAGCTATGTTCTAGAAGAGACTGAGGTTGTACCTCATGCTGGAAGCTGAACCTGGTGGTGTGAGAGTCACACAGGTGGTACTGGTTTTGAAAGTATCAAGGTGTCATGAAGAACAGCCAGGGCTTGGTACTGTGAGAAGCCAGAAGATGCTATTGGTGAAGTTGCAGCCTCAGTGGCAGTCAGGCTTGGCATTGTGAAAAGCCGGAAGAGGTTATTGGTGAAGGTGCAGCCTCAGTGGCAGTCAAATACCCAGGATTGAAGAGGTCATGTTAAGAAGATGAGGCTTGGCACCATGAACAGAGGTTATGAGAGGCTAATGGTGAAAGTGCAGCCCACTTGAAACAAAAGACGCCTGCATTTTAGAGATGCCAGTACCATGGGATGACCAAGCTGTGTATGCTGCAGTAGGCACAGCTGAAATAGTGATTCACACCTTTTGGAGGAGCCTAGATTGTGTGTGAATCTTAGATAATTGGACACTAATTTACTTATACTGTTCGAATTTGCTTTTGACTGGTTCAGATTGTTACTATACCCTGGTTCTTCCCTCCTGAAGAAGGCATTTAATTTAATTTTGAATTTATAGGAGCCTGCAGCTGACAGTCTTTTTTAAAGAAATTTTAGAGTTTTAGAGAGGTTGAATATTTTTAAAAGACTGAAATTTTAATACTTGAATTTGTAAGGACTTTTAGAAATTATTTATGTTTTCAATGTAAGATCTTGGAGAGAAATAAAAGTGAAAGGTGTGGCTTAATAGTGTTTTGTTTATATGTCAAGTTGAAAAGGATCAGTTGTGCTGGCTAGTCTTATGTCAACTTGACACACAAACTAAAGTTATCCCAAAGGAGGGAATCTCCACTGTGACACTGTCTCCTAAAGATCCAGCTGTCCTGCATTTTCTTAAGTAGTGTCTGATGGAGGAGGGTTCAGCACATGTGGTTGGTCCCAATCTTGGACTGGTGGTCCTGGTCGTTCTATAAGAAAACAGTCTGTCAAGCCGGATAAAGCAAGACAGTAAGTAAACCATTGATAGCCTCTGCTTCAATCATCAATCAGCTCCTGCCTCCAGGTTCCTGCCTTGTTTTGAGTTTTGAGTTGTTGTTTTCCTTAAATGGTAAACAGAAATATGGAAATGTAAGCCAAATAGACACTCTCGTTTCCAACTTGCTTTAAATATGGTATTTTATCAGCAATAGAAATCTTAACTAAGACATAATCTGAAAATTATGTTGATGAGCAGTACTCTAATATGTTGCTATTAAATTATTCTATAATGTATCTATTATCCTTCCTTTGGTTCTGATTTTTATGTTTTGACTATGATCAACTAAATCATCCAAGTTTGTTCATATACAATTGTATTATGAACATGTTTCCATATCTGCCAACAGGATTGTTATACTATTGAATTAGTACATGTTTAGTTATACAAGTTTTGTTTAAATTTTTGAATTCCACTATAATTTATGAGAAGTTTTAGTTTATATTCAACTTTATCTGTGCTTGGTGTACTTAATCTTTTTAAATTATTTTTATAGAATAAAGTCTTATTTTTATCCGTGTATCCCCTTGTTCAAACTTCCTTCCCCTTCCTGGCCCCTCCCAGTCAGTCTTCAGTGTCTCTAATCCTCACCTTCCATACCCTCCCCAGAAAGAACAAGAGGTCCCAAGGTGGATTAGCTCAGCATTCACTCCAGGCAAGTCGGATTTCCTCATCCTAATATCAAAACTGAGTTATATGTTCCTCTGGAGGGAATAGGCTCCAAGGTTCCAGTCCATGCACAGAAATACAGCCCTCTCTCCTTGAGGCTCCACATATTGCCCATGTCAGTGGACAGTTGCCTATCCTTGGAGGGCTTAGTTCCTTTTCCAGATGGTTTCCCGATGGCTGTTCTTGATTCATTGAACTCCCCAGAGCTCCAGCCAGCTATCACTGTGAGAACTTTCCTCATCTTTTTTAATTGTAGATTTTCTTCAAATAGTTCCTAGTTTCTCATTTTGATGACCAATAACTGTATCTGCTTTTTTCATATGCTTAGTGCCCATTTTTATCTTCTGTTAAGTTACTTTTAAATTCTTTACACTCCTTTCATAGTGTTGCTTATCTTTTATATTCAGTTGTAAAAGGTTTTCAGGTTGTTTCCTTGTTATATTACCTCCTGAATTCCAGTCCTTTCTAAGGTGCATGTTTTATGATCCTTTTCTTACAGTGTGTAGTTTAATAATTTGTTTCCTTCATGATATCTTTAAATGCAGTAGTTTTCAGAAATTTATGTCCCTTTCTTTTAAAGTTTGTTGCTTTTGTAATCTGGTCTGAGAAATCTTTGTGCTTCAAATACTTCTAAGTTGCTCTAACTTGCATCCCAAACTGAGACTGATGGGCTCATAGAGATGAGTTCTCTGATAAGCTTCAGGGCAGTCAGGAGGCAAGACAGAACTTTGCACAGACAAGGGCTGATCTCAGAGACTTGTTTGATGATATGATTTCTGCACTGCTCCAAACACTCCCAGAAATCCTACTGTGTTTCATGAATAGATCATAATTATGGAGATTCTGAGTAAGGTAGACAATGTAATTTTGGAGATTTTAGCAATTCTTCATATAAAATGGTGAGTCAGAGATTAAAATCATCAAACTTCAGAGTGCTGTCTTTATCAGAAATACATTCAATATAGTGCTTCATATAATCTTACTGAAGTGCTAACCTGAGGATTTATATGAGGGAAGTTACAAAATGAATCATAAAACAATATTATCATATATCAGATTAGGCAGAGCTTAATCCGAATGGGAATCTCTCACACACAAGAAACATTCCATATAGAAAGCCTAGTTTATGATAATGATGCTTCCCATTTCAGAGTATGCAAATTGGCATACAGGCCAAGTTTGTCTCAATACCTGGTTTCGTAAATACCTCTTTTTAGGACATAGCCACGTTATTCATTCATTTACTATATGTGCTTATTTTGATAGTACTTGGGTTGTAAGAATATTTTATCTCTGACAGTAACACCCTCCCCAAAAAATACTAAAACCAAAAATATAAAACACGCCAAATAATTATCTGTGCCCTTGCTGAACATTTTTTCAATATATATTATTTTTAAAGTTCCATATACTTCAGTATAACAAAGTTGAATATACATTTAAAAGATGAGAAACTGAAGCTATGCATTTAGATGACATGTCCACAATTGGAAGAGAATGAGTAGAGTTTAGATTGATAGGTGAATAGCACTACTACATAACTTTTTATATCATGTTCTCCACTGAAATTAAGAAAATAAATCCAATGATGCTACTATTATTTTTATTTTAAATGCAGTTTAATATCATAACATCACATTATACAATCACTTTGAATGTAAGAAGTGGCTTGGAAACATACAAAGTGATGATGAATAGAAAAGAAACAGTTTTGGATCCAAGGTAAAAAAAAGTCTCTGGCATTTACAAAGTGTTTGGATAGATAAATAAATCAATTAATAAAAGCACAGTAGTGTAGAAACAACAGAGATTATCTACTAGCCTGACAGTTATCTTAAAGTTATTGCACATTTATTTTTGCAGCATTATGATTTTCTCTTGTATTCAAGAAATTTTTAGTCATTTTACATACCAACCATAAATCTATTTATTTGTCCTCTTACCCTCTTTCCTTATTTTCCATCCCTGACACACCCCATACTCTGAAAAGATAAAGCCTCCCATGAGGTATAACAAGGCCTGGTACATTCAGCTGATGAAGGGCCAATCCCCTACCCCCTGAATTTAGGCTGTGCAAAGTGTCCATACATATGTAATGGGATTCTGAAAAACAGACCTTTAAACAAGGATGGAGTAGGAGAGCAATGAAAGATATCTTGATATAGGGAGACATCATGAAGTTACAGGGAGAAACCTGGCGCTTGGGAACTTCCCATGAATACACAAGGATGACCTCATCTTAGATTACTAGCAGTAGTGGAGAGGGTGTCTGAGTTGGTCTACTCTGTGAATCAGGTTGCTGATTACCGTAACTGATGCTACTATTGTTGAAAGTATATTATCTGACAAATACTAGAAAACAAAGCTGACTGGCGGAATGTTAATGGCTTGTGTTGAAAGGTAACAAATAATTTGAGGTGTATATTTATTTATTTGCAAATGCAGAATATAAAATAGTGGCACCATGCTATGAGCCTGAAGGATGTTTTTCAGTCATATTTCATACTGATTTCTTCTTAAAACAATATGACTTGACATTGTAGAACAAGACAGAGAAGACATAAATAGCATCCAAAGATAGTCCTGGAGTCAGGGGAATCTGAAGGCATTAGGATACATGTAGAAGATAAAATATCTAACTCAAATTGTTCATATATGAACATTTCTCTTCCAGGTCAGTGACTGTGTTAAGAACAACCTACATGGTACAGGATGACATTATAAAGATTTGAGAAGACATGTCTAAAATATGACAGTAAAAAACAGCAGAGGGAGATGTAGTAAATAAGACAGGTTATACCTGTTGTGATGGTCCAGTCGACCTCAGACTAATGTACCTTCTGAGATGCTGGATGAATAATGCTATATGCAGAGCAGTCTGACTCTCAGAACCACCATTTCCTGAAGGAGCTTGTTTTCCTCTACAGAGTTGTCATAATACATAGCAATAGCAATTAATTTTTCTAGTATATATGTTAAACATCTAAGGGTACATGAGAAGAAAGAATGAATTGACTCAACTAGAATTACTTTATGATGATGGGAGAATTAGTTGATAAATTCATTTTCAATTTTATTTTATTTTTTTGAAATTCTTAACACTACTGATGTGTAATATGAAAACTATTGAAACTGGTTATAGACAAGAGAAGCTAATTAATAAAACATTCTGAGGGGAAAGAACTAACAAAACATAAAGCTGCCTTCTTTATAAATTGGTTTTAACGTACAGTTTTTTTTAAAAAAAAATTGAAGATCTTGTATCATGTTTTTTGTACTATGTTAATAGAGATTTTTAAATTGTGACTAAAATATTGGGCATTACAAACTCTGATTACTTAAGGGCACTTGATAGAAATAACACTTGATTTATTCATTTTTGCTCATTTATTCAATCACTCAATGACTAGTTTTTGAGAGCATGCTAAACATGTGAAAAAGAAAGATGAACAAGAAAAGTATTCTCTCTTCTAGTATCCCAGGGTTCTTTTAAGAAGGAACTATATAAACAAATATTAGCCAAGAAAAGAGACTAAATAAATGGCATGATATATATCAGGTATTGTGGGAGAAAGGAATTCTTTCCTCTTAAAGTGGAACAGTCATAGAAAGCCATAGAGCTTGGAAATTTAGTTGAAATGTGCCTTAGAAAGAATACATGATCTGGGTGGTGGTGCTACATGCCTTTAATCCCAACATTGAGGATGTAGAGGCAGCAGATTCTCTAAATTCAAGGCCAATCTAGACTATAAAGTGAGGTCTAGGATTGCAAGGACTGTTAAACTGTCTTGAGGAGAGAGGAGAGGCAAGGGAGGGAGAGAGAGACAGAGAAAGAATGCATGAATACAATGGAAGAATTAGAGATGAGAATTTGCGCATAATTAGCATTCAGACTGGTCAGGCCTTGGGAAGTAGGTGGGATATTATTAAGAATGTGAGGTGCCTTAGCTGGTGAAAGAGCTTGTTTGCTAATCTGGGTTCAATTTCTAGAACCCACAAAGAAACCTAAAGGATTTTCTCAGACCTCCACATATGCACCATCAAGACCTGCACATCCTACACATGAATACATACAGTAATAGCTCATAGAATAAAAAAGAAAAACTGTAAGAAAGAAAGTAGACATTATTAGCATCACTATAGTGTGGATGTGGGCCATAAAGCATGTATTTGTGAGATCTGAGAAAAGGGATACTATTGAGAAACAGGACTTTGTTTTTTTTTTTTTGTTTTTGTTTTTGTTTTTTTCTATTTTCTTTTTCTTTTTTTTTTCCTTCTTTATTTTGTATTTATCAAAAAAAAAACACAGTAAAAAGAATTTAAAATGTGGAAGAGTTAACAATAACTATACAGAGGATAAGAATGATAAGCATGGCTTATCAAGGGTGGAAATACAAATAAGATTGCTACACATATATTTTCTTTGTGTTCAGCTTTCCCTCTGAATTTTTTTTTCCATCCCTGTATATCCT